>DWEC01000532.1:0-16564 GCA_018245735.1 Microceris miodesmiata
ATTGACTGCTATTTGGTTTCACGATCAAAATGGGGGATCCAGGTTTTGTCCACGGTCACGAAACGGGTCAAAATGTTTCCTTATCTATGAATCTTTTCGAGATTAGTCCTTGAAATGTCGACTCGTTTTATTTTTTATTCGTCTATTACCAATCTAGGTACGCAACGCATTGAGACCTTGTTCATATGCAATTCCTTCACAATAATTTTATGGACGCCGCTGTATGAGATTCCTGTGATCTCAGCTACTTGCCTGATGGTGATGATGGTGGTCTTCAGTGAGGGACGTGGATGACCGTCCTTTCCGATGTTCATCTTCAGTCGATGTTCTGCCCAGCTTAAACTCCTTAGTCCAGCGTGCAACTGTGGAATATGGAGGAACAGAGTCCTCCGATGTTTTCACCAAATCGCTATGGATCTTCTCGGCAAACAGAGTTTTCAAGTAGAGGTACTTAATGACAGTTCCAACTGTGTTTTTCTGCATTTCGATGTTATGTCTTAAGACGGTGGTTTGTATTCAAATGAATGTATCTTCCTTTTTTTCTAAGTTTCTTATGTTAGGTAGATAGGAGAGAGGACCAGCACGGAATGGACCTCCGGCTCCGCCTAGCGAAAGAGGGACTAGGAGCTAAGCGACCGATCCGTGCGCGTCTTCTGAGACTCGGACCTAGGCATGGATCGACACGATACGACACTGTACCTTCTGAAAATCGTGACCTATCTAAACTAAAATTTGTCCTAACCTAGTGAGTGTACAAGCAAGCAAAAAAAACATTTTTTTTGATCACCCCTCGTACACAAAAAAAACTGGACAAAACATTCATACTTTGACATATTGCCCTTCACTAAGGCTTAATTCCGACTAGGACAAAGTAGATGTAAAGTGTCACTACCAATTTAATACCATATTGAGTTCTATCTCTATTAACTAATGTTCAAATTTGAGTACAATATTGTAGTCAGGTTATCTGTCCAATTTAAACATTATGCTGTTAGGTGCCGTACCTAGGAACTGAGATGGTACTAACCTGATCCAACAGTTTCAATATGTAAGCTATTCCCATAGCAAAACCGTCATCTGTAAACGACGCTCCGATTTTGTTCTTCTTATACATTTTATCCTTGGATAATATCATATGTTCAACAAAATTCAAAGTCAAGGGTGGGACAATAATAAAGAAATTTTTTAGGTGCACGTTCTTTGGGTTTCGAAAAACTGGCGCAAACACATCGACAAGAAGCTTGAAATATTCAGTCCCTTGAATAAAATTGGAAATAAGCCCATTAATATTATCATCAAAATTTTCAGCCTATTCAATTACCATACTTCCTAAACAGCTTTCTTCACCGGATTGTTTAATTTGTTTTGTTTCAAGATTTGGCAAAAACGCCGTTGCATCAGCACAGCAATGTCGTCCACCTGAACGTATCATTCGCACATACCCCATCGCGTTTCCAATTTGAGTTATCAAATCCCTAAATAAATCCAAATAACTCTGACCGTCTTCAGCTAAACCTAGAACTTTTATGCCTTTGTTGAACTTTTCAGCATTTTTATATGGGTACATGTTACCGTGTGCACTAGCATTTTCTTTAAAGTTTCTCATATCTTTAATCAATCTTGACTTAATTTGCTCGTCGTACATGAACTGTGAAAATGTGTAAAATTTGTTTTTTAAAAACTGGTACGTAAAATTAACGGTTGTGTTCATAACTCCTGTTCCATGGGTCCTGATAGAATTAGCGATGTGCCTTATATTTATCGTATTCAAATGCTTATTGTTACTACTTTTTTCAATAAAAATCTGGTTATTTAAATTATACTGATACTTGGCTACAAACACGTGAATATTTCGCATTATTTCGAGCACGTCCAATCCTTGTTCTAAGGTTTGTGTGGGCAAGTTATCCTGGATTGTTGATAGGTTAAATTTTAATTTGGCCATTTGGCGCATTTCGCCATACGTCTTCCAGTCCGACAAAACAACTGTAGTTAAATTATAATAAGTTTTTGATAAATAGTGTTCAACGGAAGGTACAACTGCCATGTACAGTTTGTGAAATTTAAAAACATCAACGGCTAGTAATACCTTCTTTATCATGTTGAACGCGAGTGGATTTATCACATCTAGTTGTAAATGAGAGTGAATGTGCAGACGTAAATTTGTTTCTATATTTTGGCTTATATCGTTTATTACATTAACGTCAACCATAGTTTTAATCTTGTCGATAAATTCGGACGATCTATTTTTTCCGAATTGCTTGTCCGTTTTATGTAAGAGTATGGCACAATCTTCGAAAACCATAAGAAAAAACTTTATTCTTACAGCATTTATATGATTACTGAAGTTTTGTTCAAAATAAATGGGTAAAATATTTTGGTGCCACAACATCCAGGAACAGTTGCAGTATTGTTCCATACTTTCCGTAAAGGTTGACAAAGTTTGTACTTTTTCTAATAATGTGCCAAGTTTACTGTAACTGTCCTCTAGATACGTGGTTTCTGGGACGAAACTTAAAGCCACATTGGCAGCCACATTACGTTCAATTGTTGCTGTTCCTTTTATAGCCTGTTCTGCTATCACAATGCATGTTAGTTCATCTAGTCTTTTGTTAGCATATTTCTTATCACCCATTAACGTTTTTCTTACTTCTAATATTGATGATGCTGCTTGGAATATTAAATGTTGGGTTATCATTGTTGTCGAATTAATTATTTGATCATAATTTCTGTTAACCACATTGCATAGAGATTTCAGTATGTCAATTACATCGAATATCGATAGTAATATGCTCTTTGATAGTGGAACACCCAAAGCAAGATGTAAATTAATAAATGTTAAAACTGAATAATTTATACTTGAAGCAACATCCAGTCCATCAAAGAGGGTTTTAGCATGACGACTCATTTCTGCAGCACTAAGTTTGTTTTGATTTGAAAATATTTCCTCAACATCTAATACCCAATGAGAGCAAATGCTCTGCAGATTTGTTACATCTTTGCTCAGGGAAATTTTCTTACTACCCATATATGTTTGCCTTGTTCTAAGCATAGTTTGAGATAGTTTTGAAAAATTGGCACACTGGGACGGTATATGCCTTTGAAGGAACTGTTCTGGAAACCAAATTACAGTTCCTATAATAGGAATACTGTGAGCCTGCAAAATAAATTAATTTAATTAAGTTAATAAGATTTGTGAGAAAAATTTTATGTTCAACTATGGTGTTGCACTCACTTTAGTATTTAATTCAATCAATGCCTTAAAGATTTTTTTGTCATGGTTTCCAAATATGTGAGAACATAATACATATAAGGCATTGATTTTGATGCATTTGTACATATTTTTTTGATTAGGCTTTTCCTGGACCAGTTTATCTAGATTTGATATGGCATGTTTTACATAGTTGGTAAATTCCGAAGAAATCATTGTAATATTTTTTCCTGTCAAATCTTTTTTTCTTATGTTTAACAGTGTTTGAAGGCAGTTTTGCACTATGTCATCCTTCATTAGTTTTTGTGTTATAGCATCTAAAGCTCCAGTTATTGCTTTTAGTTTAGTGTCATATAAATTAAGACTTTCCACTGTCACAACAGATGTTACTGTCTTCACATATTTAGTCCAATTTGACACTAATGTGGTATTTGCTATGAGTTGCTCTAATAATATTAGTATTGTGAATATCTCTCCAATATTGTTGATAATGTAATGCCATTGAATCCCATCTGAAAGTGAATAACAAACATTGTTTTCTATTATTTAAGACAACACATTTTCAGCTTACAAAATAAAATTTTATTTTTATTGTACCATGACACATTCTACCTGCAATTCAACCAGATTAGTATCAGTTATACAGTTACAGCATTCTAGGTGCCATTGGTTCACCAAACATAACATCACACCTCTAATCCCATAATGGGTAGGCAAAGGAGTGTATTACACTCCCACTTTTCACCAGTTATATTTAAATACCATGGAATAGGTGGTGATCCTATTGCCATTCGCCAGGCACAAATCCAGACTCCGAGTCATCACTAGGGATTTTAAATTAGAAAAATCCAATAGTATGCGACACAGGAGTTGAACCCAGGACCTCCTGATCGGCAGTCTTGTTTGCAACCAGTCCACCAACAAGACAGTCAAATTGTTTTGAGTGCTTCATTGTTTATCAAGTTTTTTTATGTACAATAAATATGAATTTTAAGCACAGTTCATACTTTTAGTTTACATTACTATGATATTGTACATATTATTCTCAAATTGTATAATAATATAATGAACTTAAGAAAATAATTATATATTATAACATCATATTAGGAATTCTTTGAACAAATTGGGTTAGCTATGGTAAATGTTACTTACTTAAGTTAATTACTCCTTCGTTGACAACAGCAAAGACTTGGGAGCAGAGATTTAGTAGTGTACTATTGCAGCGAGTGCAGAATGCATTTAGCAAACATATGGCTTCCATTTGCAAAGGGATATTGCTTTCTGTGTAATCATTGTATACTGATAGAAATAGAAAATGCCTAAAACAAATAGTTTAAAGTTAGATTGAAATGATATAATATATAATAACTAAACTGACGATAATTAATAATTAAACAAATGATATAATAACTGAACTATAAACATAGTACAATGATGTGGTCGCTCTTTTTTATATACTGTGTTAGGCTTGTTTGTTCCCCTTTTAATAAGAACATACATCTTGTTGGTAGAGAAACATGGACCCAATGGATATATAGACCCAATCTGCAATAACTGAGATGTTTTAGCAGAGAAATTTTTATTTTGTACATTGCCAAAATGAAAATTAACAAACCTTTCAAATGATTCTGTCTTCAACCTGGTGACCTCTACACATAATGATGACAATACACTCAAAACTTTAGTCATCACAGTGTTATCGGACGCCACAAGGGTTGTAACCAGAGTCGATTCTTGGGGTGCCATTATAACTTGTATGGGCATGAATGTCTTGTTTTCTTCTAACATTTGGCCATGTGTATGTCCGGATAGCGACAAAAAATCTTGGTACTGTTTTTTGAAGAAATTGCCATAATTTCGAAGAATATAAGAACCAGCTTCTTTTTCTATGTCACTTTTCATTTTCAATATTTTGTTCAATAATGAGCCGTCAAAATAAAATGTAATACTTGTATTTCATACAAATATTGAATTCCTGACTAGAAATAATTCACAAGCTATTTGTACGACATTGTGGATATGTCAGAGAAGTAACTGGTAATCAACTAATTACTGTTAAATTAGTGTGAAGTACACCTTAAAGATACTCTTTTGCAATAATGGTACTTATATACTTTATTGAATGTTGACATAATGACATGACACTTGACAGCAAAGGAAACTGCAAAGAGGTACATCAACAAAACTGGACACAGCGGTTGTCAAGGCACAGAACAATTGAACATGTTAATAATTATTACTTTATTAAGTTATTATATGGCAACATTTGTGGTAAGACTTCAACACTCGGGGAATGTGCAGTCGAAGCAACTCGTTTAATACTCCATTTTTCATTTGGATGGGATTAGTTCAGTTGAATTAGCCAAAACGTGAGCGGCGGGAATTGCCACAACTTTCGTTTGCCACTCGGTGCTTTGATATTTCCCAAAATATACGAAAGCACTTTTCCTCTCGCAATAGCCAACGCCCTTACTCGGCGAGCTTGGAGTAGTAGTATTATGTTAATATATGTTATTGGCACTTAAATAGAAACTTTTAAATGGTGCTTTTAGAATATAATAGCGTATTTTTCAAAAATATTTCATGTGTTTTCTATAGCATCTGTTGTATAATGAAAACTATTTTGTTATAAAAGGTTAGCTTTGGATTAGTGTATAGTGATGAATTTGAATATTATTGAAAATATGCGCAAGAGACTGAATAATCACATTATGATAATATAAATGACATCTTGTAATAGCCAACATTGGCTCATTTGATTCAATAAGGCTTTAAAAAAAAGTTGGTACGTTCAGTCTTTGAAAACTGACATTTATTTTGACAATTTGACAAGCGGTGGTTACAGTTGATAGTTTTTCGTTTACTGTAAACTTGTAATGTGATTATATTTTAAAATTATTTAAATTAAAATCGTTATATAGTCATTTTTACAGATTTGTTTAAATTAGGCTGCACAATAAACAACAAAAATGGATCAAATGCTTCCCAGTCCGTACAACATACCGGGAATAAGCACTCCTTTACATCAACCTGAAGAAGATCAGCAAATATTGCCAAATGCAATGCAACAGCAGCAACAACAACAACAGCAGCAGCAGCAACAACAACAACAACAACAACAACATTCATTGGCTTCACTTGGTTCTTCACCTCTAGTTGGATTTGGACTCATGGGTACACCTCAAAGGTCTATTCACACATATGCTCCTACTGCTAGTTATGCGACCCCCCAACAAATGATGCAGCCACAAACACCGGTATTTCTTTATTATTATTTATTTATCACCATCTCTCTTATAAACCTTAATAGTTGATGTAGTGTTAGAGTATGGGCTAGTGAAATAAATTTATAATCAGTAATAAGAAAGGCTCCATCTCTGTGTGGGCTGCAAATATAACAAGAGTAACTTCCAATCGAAATTATAATTTTGTGTAATTCAGTAAAACTTACATTTTTTTCTTAATATAAGACCATTCACTTTTTTGTGTTATTGGACACACAATTACAAGTTTCCAATCACATCAATACTGTGTTAATGTTGTCTTGTTGGTACAACCTAAATTAGTCACCAACAGGGAACATTTAATATATGTGCTGCCACGATTAAGTCTTTAGGCACAGAACATATAACATTGGTTTTAAATCTAGATGTTACAAACATACTAATTTGAGTAATTGTGACTACATTTGTGATTTCCGACTATTCCTTGACACTGCTTCATTGATCTTCACAGCAAAACATGATGTCTCCAATGATAACGGGTTCAAGTCTAGCTAGCCAGCAGATGATGTGCCAAGCCAGTCCAGCACCCATGACCCCCATGACACCACATTCAGCCGATCCAGGAATACTACCACAGCTACAGTGAGTTGTTGTTCTGTGATTATTACAGTAAGCATGACAAGTGTATGAAGGGACCCAGATTTTCAAAACCTCTATGTACCTAAGTGGTACATAAATCACTTAAAAACACTAGCAGGTTCTTAGGGGCTTGGGAGATACGGATCTTTTTGATGACTATTGGTGCTACTTTTGCATACATATATATGCATGCATGCATGTTGCATATGCATAAATTTGCATACTTTTCTGTATGCAAATTTTTTGAATCAACTGTAGCCTGAAGTCTTTAACGAATACCAATTATTTCCTTTATTAAGTGAAATAAATATATGTGTTTATTACTTTAATCATTCTTTAACAGTTTTATTCAAAACAATGCTATGCCCTTTCTTTTATTTTGTATTTGTATTTAGCATTTGTTTTCAGAAACATTGTATCTACAGTAAATCTTGGATGCAAACTGGATTTGAAAAAAATAGCACTGCACGCTCGTAATGCAGAATACAATCCAAAGAGATTTGCGGCTGTTATTATGAGAATAAGAGAGCCTAGGACAACAGCACTTATATTTTCTTCAGGAAAAATGGTTTGTACTGGTGCCAAGAGCGAAGAAGATTCTAGATTAGCAGCTAGGAAATATGCAAGAATTATTCAGAAATTAGGATTTGTGGTGGGTGTAGACTCTGGATATTGCTTAAATTTCACTGTGTCTTTGAAATATAAAGTAATTGCTAATATATTTTTTTTATTTAATTTCAGGCAAAATTTTTAGACTTCAAAATTCAAAACATGGTTGGTAGTTGTGATGTGAAATTTCCAATTCGCCTTGAAGGACTTGTTTTAACCCATTGTCAGTTTAGTTCCTATGAGCCTGAACTGTTTCCTGGGCTTATATACAGAATGGTTAAACCTAGGATTGTGCTATTAATTTTTGTATCAGGCAAAGTAGTGTTAACTGGAGCTAAAGTACGTCAAGAAATATATGAGGCCTTTGACAATATATATCCCATATTGAAAAGCTTTAAAAAACAATAACATTTAATCTGTTAGTTTATTTGTAAGGCTATGCATAAGTTATTTATAAGTTTAATAAGGATGTTATTTTTTGTATAAGATTAGAAGTTTTGTTGTAATAAAATTAAGTTTTGTATATTTTGTTTAATTTCAAAACATCGCATCTATATTTTAATAAAAAAATATTAAACTACAATATAATTTCCATTTGGTGTGTTGCAATTATATGATTAGCGCCATCTATATGTAAAGATATAGACTGATCTCGTTTTCGGGTATATAAATAAATAAGCTGCCAAGAGGTAGAGTCTATGCTCGGTTAGATAATCGGATTTTTGCTGCGTATAAACTCCTTTATTTATTTAGTTTTGTTCATCATTAAGCTAATAAAGGCGATGTTTTGATTACCCCGTTTTACCGCTGCCTGCAGACCACAGAGCAGTGACGAGCAAATTTACCAGATTATAATTTTGGGAGATAAATATCTGTAGTGATATATACATTATTCTACTCTGTAAATAAACATAACGTTGATTAAAGCATGTTTTGTAAATCAATCCTAATTATTTTTTTTCAATTTATCTTTAATTTGAAAGCAAGGCACAATCACGATAGAATATTTATTATCTACGCCAACGTGTGACATTTTGAGTCGTTTTGTATTTTCAATGCTGTTGCTGTAACACGACAGTTGTGTGGATATTTGAGATTTAGAAATCGATTATATTATTATAAAATTACTAAGATTTATATATACAATGGCTGAAACAATGAGACAGACTGTGGCCAATATTTTAAAGAGTATTGAAAGGTTTGGTAGTACCTCGATTTTTCTAACCTAATATCCGTGTTATTATAAGACGTTTTACTAAATATTCATTCACAAATATACTTTTGCCTTAAGCTTTGCTTCTTATTTCAACTCTTATCAACTCTATTGTTGTTACGTTACTGTAAATGATTATTTTGTGAGTAAAGCCACAGCCGTATTGTCTAACCCAGTTTCCTAACATTTGTGCGAGCCAACAAATCCCAAATTAAATGTGTTATTGTTATAATTGTGATATAAGTAAGTCTAAGTGTGGACGGTGGATGAATACATTCAAAAAATATTCTTAATAGGTATAATCCAGCAAACCTGCAAACATTAGAGCGTTATGTTGAAATGCAATCGAGAGAAAACACCTATGACTTGGAAGCAAATTTAGCTGTGTTGAAACTCTACCAGTTCTACCCAGAAAAGTTTAATCCGGATATTACTTGTCAGATCCTTCTGAAGGCCCTAACAAACTTCCCTCATACTGATTTTACTTTATGTAAATGTTTACTTCTTGAGTCTGTGGTAAGAATAGATCATGTAATTATTATTATTTATCAGAAAGGTTTTTTTCTTCTTAAGCTGTTACATTAGCCTTTACCATTCCACTGCTGGACATAGGCCTTTCCCAAGGTGTGCCAGCTACTACATCAGGTGTTGCGCAGATGTCATACAGCTGCTACTACCTGCCTTTTTAAGGTTGTTGGTCCAATGGATTGGTGGGTGATCCCACAGCACGTCTGCCAATTTTGCCAAGCTATTATATAAAACACCTAAATAAAATGTTCTTAAGTAAAACTGCTCTAGTACTAAGCAAATGCTACAATTGTTTTCAATAGCAAAAATGAAAAAAAAGGTGTGAAAAGAGCCTTTAGTTAAAATTACATGTAAATTCAATACCATTTTGCATAATGTGGCACTAACAACCCATTCAGGGTCTAACTGTTAAATAACTTTGAATTATATTTTCAGGTTGAAAATGAAACAATTTCCCAAATTAAATATCTGGCAGATATTTTAGAGCAGTGTGACTTTGCACAATTCTGGAACAGGGTGCACCAGATGCCAGAACTGTGCAATCGAATCAGTAGTTTCCATGATTCTATCAGGAAGTTTGTGTGCCATGTGGTAGGAATCACATTTCAAACGATCGACAAAAACAACCTTGCTAACTTATTAGGAGGTATTGATGGTAGGTGTCATTTCTATAAATCTAAATGAAATTATAATCTTGGACTTCTTAGAACTGTTATCGATTGAAGCAATCATTATGGTTTATAAAGCAGAAATTGTTATATAAATTGACCTAATTATTGCTTTGTTTACTATTTCCTTAATTTGTTTAGTACAAGCTTATTATTTCCTTTTCTATTTAGCCTAATGGTTTATCATATTTTTTATATTCTGTCACTGCTAATCTGCAACAGTTTTTAATGTGTATAATTCAAATACTCCTCGAAAGCATTTTCACCTTTTTTTGTGTACATTGTGTCTAAAATTTTTTACCATTTCAGATGTCACTTTAAATTATTGGGTGAAAAAATACGGTTGGAGGGATGATGGTGATTTAATTTTCATTGCAAATCAAGATGAGAATATCAAGACTAAAAATATTACTGAAAAGATTGAGTTTGATCATCTGGCCCCATTGATGACTCTTTTATAAGTTTCAGTTATACAATGTGAATAAAACGGCTTATGAATAAATGTATTCGTATTTTTTTTATTTAACCTGCATGTTATTGTTGACAATCAGTAAAAGAAGAACTTAGAATTCACCTTGTATTATGGTGGTCTGTGTTTGAATCCTGGTGTGCACCACTTTACACAATGAGGTGTATTTTAAGCATATCTGTTATTATGGCGAAGGAAAAGATTGTTAGGAAATCTGCATACCTAAGATTTTTCCTTCATCCTCTAAGGTGTTTGAGGTGTGCATCATTTTGAGAAGACAGCTTTGTCAGTCTTACAATATGATGAGTTGATGAAAATACATTATTATAATTAATCATATAAATATTACATACTGAAGCATATTTATAGTATACAAACATAAATTCCAAGCTACTTTTCATTATTTATAGTGAAACAACATGCAAGGCATAGAATATAAAAAGGCAACAATTAAAATATCACAAATTTTAATTAATAGAGAATTACATTCTTAACATTTATCAAAAATCACAGCCGCTTTTATTATTCATCTCGTCTTCATCATTTTTGAAAGTGGAAATGGTTAAAGTAAATGTAAAGAAACGATTTATAAAATGGATTGTAAGCATGTACAATTGACTTTTGGCCAGTCACATAAAGCATAAGCATCATTAGATTTTTTAAAGTCTGAAAGCATTTTATTAACATTAACTTTGTAGTATAAACGTAACAAAAAGAACTTGATATAAAAAAACGTAGCTAAAAGTATAATGTGACGAAACATATTTTGTAACTGCATCATGTTTACGCTTTCTTTCCGTGGCTATAGCCATGCTCTTTACCTCCTGTGTGGCCCTCTTTCTTGCCATGATCGTGATGGTGAGCGTGGTGTTCCTCGTGTCCATGATGCCCTTTATGACCCTTGTGGTCCTCGTCGTAGTGTCCTTTGTCATGTTGGCCTTTCTTTCCATGATGTTTTTCATGGTGACCTTTTTCATGATGGCCGCCTTTCTTGTGGTGACCTTCCTTTTTATCGTGATGTCCATGGAAGTCTCCATGCTTATGATGATGACCGCCTTTGTGGAAATCGTCGTAAAATTTATGCTCCTTGTGATATTCATCTTTGTGCGATTTATGATGGAAACCTGTTGTTTTTGAACCTTTTTTGTGGCCTTTTTTATGTCCGAATTTTCCACCTTTGTGTCCGTGTCCAGCCTCATGGTGTTCGCCGTGATGATCATGTTCATCGTGGTGTTTCTTCTTATGGCCACCGTGTTCATCATGGTGCCCTTCGTGATGGTGCTTTTCATGATGTCCGTGCTCGCCTTTGTCATGGTGATGATGCGATTTATATCCTTTGTCACCTTTATCCTCGTTTTCCTTATGGTGGTGTTCATGATGTTCGTGCCCTCCACCGGCTTCTTGCTTACTCTCATGTGATTTTTTATGTTCGGTTCCTTGGGAAACTTGGTCGACTTTTTGGCTAGCCGCCGGCTTCAGCTCTACATCGGAAAGCGGTGAAGTTTCACTAAACATTTTGTTCTCTTCATTTTCCAGTTGTTCTACATTTCTTGCTGTTATGAAAATAGGGAACCACGCCAGCAGCACTAATGAAAGTATTCGCCTCATCTTTCTGGAAGCCGAAACAGAGTTAAATTAAATAATTTTATAATTAGTCTTTATTTAAATAATTCAGAATATTTAAGTGGAAACCGATACTTACTTATGAGGCGTAGTTAAACTGAGAGTTGAAGTTGCACTGGTACAAATGTTTCCGAACTTTGAATTTATAGATAACAATACTTTCATCCGTTGTCGATTACAGCGTGATCTTTGGCAATCATGTTGCCGCAGATTTCTGGGCGAATGATTATGTCGACTACTGTGACGACATCGTTTTACAGTTTATTACAATTAGTTCCGTCATGCGACCTAATACAAAGCATTTTTTATTAATTTATTCCATTCAAATCAATTCTATTTTGTCGCCAGTTATTTTAATATCATTTCTCTATTTAAATAATAAAATAATTATTATAAGTTGTAAGTATTTGTAAGTTTCAATAATAAAATACATGTAACGTTAACGTAAAATGTTTATTTACAAAGAGATTTTGTGGCTAGAAAAATAAAAAGTATCTTAGGAATAATAATGTTAATGCTTGCCGTGGTGGAATCCCCAATGCTTGTGATCTTCGTGGCCTCCCTTTTTGCCGTGATCGTGGTGGTGGTGATGGTGCTCTTCATGGCCGTGATGTCCTTTATGACCTTTGTGATCTGCATCATAATGATGTTTGTCATGGTGTCCCTTCTTTCCGTGATGATGTTCGTGATGACCGGAATGATGATGTCCTCCCTTCTTGTGGTGGCCGCCATGGTCTTCGTGATGTCCGTGGTGATGGCCGTGCTTGTGGTGTTTTCCTTCTTTGTGGTGGTCATCGTAGAAGTGGTGATCCTTGTGATATTCGTCCTTGTGGTATTTCTTGTGGTAGCCTTCAGTCTCTTCTCCTTTGTCATGATGCTTCTTGTGATGGTGCTTGCCACCCTTGTGGTGATGGCCGTGCTCGTGATGGTGACCTTTGTGATCATGCTCGTCGTGATGTTTCTTGTGACCGCCACCATGTTCGTGATGATGGCCTTCGTGGTGGTGTTTATGGTGATCGCCGTGTTCACCCTTATGATGGTGATGATGTCCCTTGTGTCCCTTATGGCCCTTCTCGCCGTGCTCGTGATGGTGGTGTGCATGGTGCTCCTTACCACCGCCTTCTTCGTGATGGTGGCCCTTATGATGCGACGCCGCCGCGACTAGGTCGGTTTCCTCCTGGCCGATTTCGCGGCCAGAACAAACGACTAAAATGCATCCTAAAGCAACCAGGGCGGCTAGCGTCCTCATAGTGTAATTATATCTGTTTACCAAGCTTTTGGTTTGAATTCAGGAACTCTACTGACTTAACCGCAGAAACAGTGAGCCTTTATAACAATCATTAAAGTAGCTGATTGCAGCTAGTGAAAATGCTGACAAGGACGTCATAGTGAGCGTGCCGCTAAGGCCTTTACTTATTACGAAATATTTATAACGATACTGATTTATACAGTTATCGAACGGTTAACTTATAAGATTATTGTACGAACATTTAACATTAATCTTGTGTGCCTTTGAACTACAACATTTGGTATAATACCACGTCTGTTTTGGTGTGATGATGTCTATCGATATTAGCTACCAAATTAAACTTATTTCACCTTCCATCAGATAAGTGTTATAAAGCTGTATATGATTACAAAAAGGTGGTGTTAAGAAGCGTCTAATTGGGCTCTTTGTACCTATCGTATATCGCTATTTTTCGTAGACAACATTTCGTAGATATAATGAATTAGAATGTTCATTTACGGCTTCAATAAGTTGTGGATGACGTTGTACCTTACCTTAAAAAAATGTTTAATAGTAATGTACTATCAATACATCATTGAATTATTAAATAATTTAAGTTTATATCTAAACGTCAAAAAATGTGGTATTTTCAATAAAACGTTAGGGGTTTGTAAAGTGACTCAAATATCGCAAGTTAATTTAATTATTATTAGATTAGATGCGGTGTAGTAACTGTAGAACGATTGCTACACTGCTACTACACGCTACGTATGTGATGCTTCGTAGCAAATCCAAAGAGAACTTTTTGTAAACTTACCCTCGAAATGAAACATAATAGTAGTTTAGAAATTTGATTGCACGGTAACTAATAATTTTAATTATTTTTCTTAAGAAGAATATTGTAACTCACACCGAGATGACCATATCTATGTAGGCTACCGTATTCTTCCTAAAAATTCACTAACGTATAAACCATAACAGGTTAGTGAATTTTATGTAGTTAAAAAAATGTATATTTTGAAGATAATTTGAGCATTGCTTAATATTATCTTGTAATAATACAAGTTAGTCGTATGTTTGTGCACATGGCTGGTACATGGATGATGAGAAAATTGAATTTTTGAAGATCGTAGTATATCGGTATATTTAAGCTTACGGTTTCTGGCAATGGAAGATTATAAATACTTAGTTATTTATTATTTTAGGCGAGACTGTCTCATTTTTTCTAAATTTACAAGTCAAATAATATTAAAGGTTACATTGAGGAGGCATTCATCTTTTTTAGAAAAAAAGCATTTTAGTCAGTTCGCTTATGAATTTGCTATAGACAGAGTAACCTAATGAACTAATACAGGAGTAACATAGAGCATAATGAAACTGGGACAGTAACTGCAGTAACAATGAAACCTATCTATTCTGACAACTTTATCGATTAACAGGTAGCAGTTACAGTTGGTCACAATCACCGATGAATATCCTTAACCGGTTTTACCAAGAACCGTAAAAATAGGTCTATTAGAGGTGGTACGGTGGTCCAATTACGTTACAAAATGTGTTAATAGGACTGTTGATTAGTAAAAGGACTGCATGAATAAGACTGTTAGCATGTTTAAGTTAGAATCAGTGCAGTTACCCAGAGTATTAGTAATATTCGTGCCATTCGAAGTTGATTGATAGAACTGTACTCTAAGACTGATTTGGTTGCCTCCAATATGCACTTAGATTGACAATCACATTATACAATATAAAAAATACCAAAATATTCCTAAATTAAAAATTGAGATTCAGTAATTTATTTGCTAATATAATTCATAGTTTAAAATAAGTAATTTGTTAAGTCTATGGGCTAAATAGGTACATGGTAATATAGAAGATATTGAAGTTAACATAACCTTAACATAAACATGGGTAAATGTGTTTTGTATTGTATTGCTTAATTTTCTTTATGTATTGTATTGTTTTTAGACTTAGTGCGACTGCCAATCGGGAGGTCCTGGATTCGATTCCCGGCTCGAACACTACAAAAATTTTCTAATTTAGATTTTCTAGTATTGGTTCGGAGTCTGGATATGTGCTCGATGTATGGCAATAGGCTCACCACCTATTCCATAGTGGGACGTAAACGTAACCGGTGAAACGTGGGAGTGTTCTGCATATTTCTGTCCACCTCTTCGAGGATTACAGGCGTAGTTACGTTTATTTTGGTTTATAGCAGAACGTTGAATGTTACAAAAAACTCAATTCCTACCTCACCCAACAAAGGTTATAGCAGAAAGGACCTTGTTTTAATATTATATATAGAGCTTTTATAATAATAACAAAGTGTTTGTTGGTAGTTGAATCGAATGGCGAAATTTAGTTGGCTTACTATTGTTGCCGCGCTTTGAAGACGTAGGTACATATGTGTTTTACATTTGTATTGAGCTTAGTTTAATTCTATCAAAACATAGGACGCCATGTACATTGAATTATACTTTAAAGTTCTATTACAACGGACCAAGTGGTATGTGGTAATAATATCAATGGCATCTAATCTTGAGGCGTTCAATCACTCGGTTCGCGAACGTATACGTAGCTCATGTCGTCTAATGAAGTTGTTTCGGATTGTTCATCGAGATTTATCGGTCTCTGTTACGGAATAAACATGTGCTGTTGCTTTGGGTTGAGAACTAATAATAACTGGTCCATTACTCTGCCTAATACCCCCCTGACGTGGTCGCAAACATTCCTGTATCCACTACGGAATTAGGTTGATGTTGACGATACATTCATGCAAAATGTAACTAAGAATTGAAATATTAATTTCTATGCTAAACTTCGGGAAGATTAATTGACCGGTGAATTTAATAGCTCGCTTTATATTGCGTATGTATTAGTAATAGATAAAATATGAATACAAATGCAATATTCGATAAGTCGATCAACTAATAGTGACTTCGTCCACTAAGAATTACTCCTATTGGTGGGTTCCGTATTCGTATAGGTTTTGTTGAATAATTCGCGTTTCCTATAAGATGTATTGGATCTTTAACATGTCTGAAAACCAGCAAAAGCATTATAGTTTATTAAGGCTGCAGGCAGATGCTGGATGCGACAAGCCGAGGACGGGGCGCGATGGCGCTCATTGGGGGAGGCCTATGTCCAGCAGTGGA
>DWEC01000533.1:0-16563 GCA_018245735.1 Microceris miodesmiata
GATATATTTGTGATGAAAATGAGTTTTTAATCGGTGGATGTGTTGTGGTGGAGCGCAGAAGTCGCCGCGGCCGGAGGAGGCGCCGGCGGAGGGCGCGCGGCGCGGCAAGCGCAGCGCGCCCGGCAGCCCCGACGACGCGCTCGCCGACCTCGCGCACAAGCCCAAGAAGAAGAAGGACAAGCGCGACAAGAAGGACAGGTACGCCGCCCTTACACCACACTCTTCGCACCCCGGTCAACGCGAAATTGTCAATTGCTCACGATGTCACTTTTAATTCGTAATTAAAAAATATTTGACATAAAACACTATCGATTCTCATTCTTGATGTCACTTTTAATTCGTAATTCAAAAATATTTGACATAAAACACTACCCATTCTCGTTCTCGATGTCACTTTTAATTCGTAATTTAAGAAATATTTCATATAAAATACTACCGGTTTCCACTTCCGTATGAGAAAAAACAGGACAAAAGTAGCTCATGAGTGAAATATGGAAGTGCATAGGCGTCGCCAAGCTAGAGGGCGACGAGGAGAACGGTCCGAGAGGTAGTACAGCAGCGGAGAGGGGTTGTGTGTGGGCAGGGGCGGCGGCTCGGCGGCGTGGAGCGACGCGGAGCTGGAGTCGCGGCGCGCGGCGCTTCTGGCGCAGCTGCACGAGCACGAGGCCGCCTGACGCCCGCCGCACTGCCACTCCACATATTTCTATGGGACTCGCTAAGAAAACTTCGGCTTATATTAATAGGATGACCAGAGCTAATTGTAAATATGTATTCTAAGTAACTACGCGCTCGAGCGCCCTGTTTTAGAAGTGTAATAGATACACATTTGTGATGATTATATTAGGTTTTCAATAAAAAAATAAACTGTTAACCTCGATGTATGGACGATGCCACCGCCTCGTCTTTGTTTGGTAAGAACTACAATAGAACCTAAAAATAATAACCCTTACCATGTCGTACATTATTAAATTAGTTATATCTATGGAAGTGGCTGAACATAGAACATAAGTGAATGCGTCTTACTTAATAGTATACAGATTTAAAACTCTAAATGTGTGTTTTTGGATGGTGTACTCAAGACTGGCAAAGTAAAATAAGTGTTACAAGCTATTTAAGAGATTGTCTCTAAATTGTATATTAATAAATGAACTACAACATCAATCGTATCATTTAAATTTATGTGAATTTTATATGTAATAAAAATAAATATTTTTGAGAAAATCGAAGTATCTAGTAGTTATTGTTCCTAACATAAAAAACTGAAAATTTATAAAAATTTTCAGAATATCTAATGTAAAGGTATTTTTAACTGGCAGTAATTAGGAAGGGTTCCGTTAAACAAAACACTTAACTGAAAAGTTAAAAGTTATTTAATACATTTTGGGATAAATCAAATTCAAATTCAATTAAGTTTCATCTTAAGAGTATCATCAGACTTTAACAATCCGTCTATATTTTTACAACTACACAATGCCTATGTGAGAAGTAGACTAGACTTTGGTGCCATAGTCTGGGATCCATATGCGGACAAATATGTAAAGATGTTGGAACGAGTACAGAAGAAGGCTGCCAGGTATCTGTACAAGAGAATGCATGGATATTATCCATTTTTGTACTCGTCTCTATTAGTGCAAGGCATGGTCGGAATGGACACACTGCGTCTGAGGAGAAAGATGTCGCTCTTAGTGTACTACCACTTGCTACTATCAGGTACAGTCTACAGCCACTGTACGCTAGAGAAGATAGGCTTGCCCGTTCCGCAGTGGTACATGCGCGGCGCGGGAGAGGGCGGCACGGCCCGCCGCCGGCGCCCCCTGTTCGTGAAGCTCGACACCAGTACATGTAGCGCTCGTTACACATCCACAGCCAGAGCTGTTTCTTCTCAATTACATACATATGGCGGGTCCATTTTGCCGACGTATTTAATGATAGTATGAGTAAATTTCTGTTAAAGTTGATTTATTATTTTAATTTTCAAATGAGTATATAATTATTATTACTTACAAGTAGTTTTTATTTCAGTATTGTTTATTCGATTCATTGATTGTTATTTCTATTGTTCATTAAATTATTATTATCAATTAGTACGCAGGCTTTAATACGCAGGTACGCAGGCGATAAAGTCACCTTTCAAACAAAAAAACTAAATCAAAATCGGTTCATCCATTTAAGAATTACAAGGGCACAAACACATACCCAAATTGAACTATTTTTGCATTCGGGCTAAAAGAGTGCATTTATAATCGTAATTGGTCTAGAGCCACACTGTTTCCCTTATAAATATTAGGGAATTAAAAAGAAATTTGCACTAGTCCTTTGCCAGTCGGAAGGTGACTCACTCAGTCGCCACGGTGTTTCGCGCGACAGGTCGGATGGCGAGTGAGAGGCGCCAATCAATGTTTATGTTGGATTACGTAAACAAACGATAGCAATGCATCATTGGTTCTTGGGAAGGTTCCTTAGCTATTCATACTCTGTCGTATGAAGTATCAAATGACACATCTTAACAAAATTGATAAAATGTTCTAATTTTCTAACATTAATCTAATGGTATTCTATTAATCTAATGGTATTGTGTAGCTGATTTGCAGTTGTTTCACAATTTGGCCAAAAGAACAGATTCCATACCGTCAAGCCAAAATGACAGATGTCTGAAGAGACACCATTCATCAGCATTGTGTTGTTTGTAGTTATAAAAAAATAGTCTACTTATGACTATCTAGCGATATTTTCCGTTAGTTGTAATTAAGTAAGCTAAGTATAGTTAAGGTTATCAAGCAAGTTGTAATGATTCAAAATTGTTATACTCTATGAATCCCCATAAATGTTACGACTTGCGGTAAGAAGGAATGTAGACTGTCGCTGTGTATTTATAGTCTAACATACTCAGGTGTGCGATTGTTCTAATATCCGTATTTGTTATTGGTAAAACGCGCATAAAATAAACCAGGTATTAAGATGGATCCAATGACTAAACTACATGTGCTTCACGCTTTAGAAAACGGTAAATCTAAAGCCGAAGTTGCAAGAGCCTTCGGAGTTCATCCACGATCAATTGCTTATATATTTCAACAGAAAGACGCTATTATTAGAAAGTACGCCCAAAAATATAACGCCCTAAAAGAAGTTCATTGCATAAATTTGGATCAAATCCTGTTCAACTGGTTAGATATACAAATAAAGAGTGGAAATTTTATTCAAGAACCTGAACTTTATAAAAGAGCTCAAGATATAATAAGCACACAGTCTAACGAAGATTTTGCTTGTATTGATGATTGGATACAAAATTTTAAAAAACGTCACCATATAGTGAGTTATGTATCACAGATTACATGTAGATCAGAAATTAAAAAAGAATGGATGAAGTTTTGTGATGGCATAGACATTGAAAATGTGTACATTGGTGAGATGTGTGGATTATACCACTCTCACACATTTACTGATTTTGTTAACCAGAAAGCCCCTAATGAGCAAGTATCGGTATTTTTTATAGTTAATTGCCTTGGTTCAGATAAGCAACAGTTGGTAGTTGCAGGACAAGGCGATGTTACACAAGAAAATGTGAAAAGCCTTCCAGTAAATTATTTTATTGGTGAAAAATCACTAATAAATTACAATATAATTGAGGCTGTCTTGAGAAAATGGGATGATATACTTAAAGTGCAAAATAGAAGCATTCATTTTCTTGTGTCTGATGATGTTATAAGTCAGATGCATTTTATAAATATTAATATGATAAATACAACTAACATGGTTTTTCTAACAAAATGTAAGGAAAAAATTGTTGAGTGCTTCAAGTACAATTATCGGAGACTTCTGATTGCAAAGAAACTGTTAAATGTGCCAAATCAAAGTACATTGAATTTTGTTGACTATTTACATGTGATGAGCACAGCCTGGCAAGGCATTTCCACGTCTTTTATTAGAATGCTATTTTTCCCACCTGAAGATGGAAGCCTCTATATTGAATCAAATGATTATGTTAATATTAATAATAGCTTGTCAGAGTGGTATGGAATGCAAAGTAGCCAATTTGGATATGACTGCATCGAAAAACTATTAGAAGACTATATCTCTTGTGATAAAAATTTACATTTCTTAAGTCAACATAGATTAGACATCAAGATGGAAAGCATAAATGACATTTTAGGCAATAATGGTTTTCCTGAATCTAGTATACCAGCATTTCAGGCTATGAAAAGGCTAATCTCATATTTACAAAGTGAAAATGTGGGATATTCTGTCATGAATGCTGCAACTAAATTAGAGAATCATTTAGAACATGGATCACTTTTAGATTTACATAATATTTATGCTCCTGTAACTAATGATGGAGATTAAAATTTTAAAACATAACATAGTTTTTTTCACCTTAAACATATATAACATCTAATGATAAACAGAGTTACATTAGTCACTTAGTAATAAATTAAGTCAAAACAAGAATATATCCGGTCTAGAGCAGATCAGATTAATGGCTAGTACATGTTTCGCGTTTTGAAGCGTGGGATTAAAACGTTAAATTTGTATTACCTGTAATGTAGAGTCCAGTGTAGAATATGGTACGGCTCGTAACTTCACACTTGTAATCCCCGAAGAGGTAGGCAGAGGAACGCAGAACACTCCCACGTTCCACCAGTTACGTTTACATCCCATTATGGAATAGGTGGTGAGCCTATTGCCATGCATCGGGCACACATCCAGACTCCGAATCACTACTAGAAAATCTAAATTAAAAAATTTTGTACTGTTCGACCCGGGAGTCGAACCCGGGACCTCCCGATCGGCAGTCACACTTGCAACCAACGTGACCAACGAGGCAGCCAACCACTTAATTAATATAATAACGTAATCAAATATAACGCACTCAGCCCCAATTGCCACATGTACTCCACCTCCCGGATACACTCCGGTATGTACACGCTGAAGTTTATTATGTACATGTTGGTCAACGGATGGCGGATGAGGAGTGGGGCTATCAAGCCCAGTCTCACCTGGTGGGGAAAATATTAAAAGAATTAAAACTAACCTAACCTAACCCAACTCTTGAAAAATTACTCATATATAAATATACGTAAGCATCTGTTTCTTATACCTAAACAAAATATACTGGTTTTCCTCACAAAAATATATCTAGTCATAGATGGGAATCGAAGCGACGACCATCAGCTAAATGGTCGTGTACCGCCTTTAATAATTCAATTTTTGTACATACAAGGCACTATGGGAGTATAAAATTGTACTCGGTTACCTGTCCAACATTTTCCATCCACGCTTTGTGGTAAATCAATTCAAATTCCGTGAACACAATGTACATTACGTTATACAATTTGATGCAGCGTTGAGTGTTCTGAAATATATTGAAAAATATAGATACTGTTTGTTAGGAAAATGACAACGTTTTGTTGTATTGTCATTTTATCGTCTTAAAACGTCTTCCTCATCAACCTGTCTACATCCACTGCTGGACATAGCCATCCTCCAAAGGGTTTTTGCCTATACTCTCCATATACATATTGTTAGGTTTATTGCCTTCTTTAAATTTGTACACAATCCTGAAGAAGTGAATTCCTATGCGAATTCCTTTACCATGTGAGTGATAACTTCTCTATGGTTCCTGAACTCCGCCATTGGCCCTTTGATATTCTTGTCGTAAAACCTTATCCACATCACTCTCCCCGACACCGGCGGCATGTTTCTGGGCAATTCCGGGTTCTCCCTTTCTTCGTTGTACCTTGAAATTTACTTAACAATGTTTCTATATATTTACTCACCTTATATAATTATATATTCAAAAGTTACAAAATTTCATGTGTCAATGATGAAATATTAATGTTTACTTTACAGTAGGAATCTCTAGAAAATTCGTGAAAAAACACTTGAAAAGCTGAAAAACTACTTATATAAAGATGCGTTTTCACTCAATAATTTTATTGGTGTAAAATAATTTAATTGGTGGTTTTGCTTTGATTGAACAAAAACATGGGACAACACAATAATAATCAATCAAATCTTGTTCCACAATACATTGCAAAAATCACCTGTCACGTATAGATTCGATCTCTCCCGTATATTTACTAATCAAATCGTAGTATTGATCTTCGAGATACAGACATTTCAACTTCAACTTTTCAAATCGCACTAGCAAATGTAAAGCTATCTCTGTAGTCGGGCATTTATTTACACTCTATAAAAAAACATGTAATTTTGATATTGTAATCCTAAAAATAATATATTTTTTTTAAATTATAAATTGTTTAACATATTAATTACTCAGTACCGTGATCATGAAATTCTCCAACAATAATTCTTGGGTAGCGATATTATCCTTATACACCTTATAATCTTTGTCGAAATCTGGACGTCTGTTTATAAAAAGACAAGATTATAAAAAAGTAATAAAAACTTTTCATGAAAAAAGATGTAAGATACCTAAACTAATTGACCGTAACTGACCGTAATACATTATAAATGTCATGTATAAAAAGTCAACAAAATTCTAATGTCAATAAATTATAAATCAACGGATATACCTTACCTATGATCCAGAGCATCGTACGTTTTAGTGGATATAGTTTTGAAGAGCTTATTGCAATTGGCTGTATACTCCTCGATGCCTTCCAAAGTAGTCTTGTTTAACACATAATACGTGATGTAAGTTTGAAACAGGTCTATTATCTGCAAATCCACCCTTATATTATAGCAATCTGGTTAAACCATACAAATATCGTTGTATCTTTAAACACAAGGATAACAATCTGATTGATCGACCGACTAATCGACCAATAATTAGTATACACGTATGATGAATATGATTTCTTCAGGCCAGAAATATCCACGTTTTTCAAACGTCCATTGTCTATTTGGACTGTATAGCCTCACCTTCCCCGTTCCTCGCCCTATTCCTTATTTCCCACTGAGACCTATCGATCCCACAAGAGGCCGCTATTGCTAAATTTGCCAAATAGTGTTTTAATGGTTTGTTTCATACATAAACTAATGTGTATAATATGTGACACAAATAATAGTAATCGACTATTAAATCTTCACCAAAAAAGACCAGCGACGTCATATACAGTTATTTAATTTTATTATGACATTTTTAATTAAGTGCAGCTTTAATAACCTTTTCCAGTCGTTTCCGGAAAGTCTCAAATTTGCCGAAAATATACATTTCCGAACAATCGAAGGGTCGCTCGTCTGCCGCCTCCATCATCTCCTCTTGGGTCTCGTTGTAACACTCACGATAAAAGTTGTACAAATCTAAGCAAAGCTGAAATTATCCTTCAAATATGTAGTTTTGTTTGTTAAATAAAATTAAAGAACTTACCTAGAAGGATTGTTGAACATCTTATTTTCAGTACCTTATGGGATTGGCAGGCAGCAACGAGTTCCTAATGCCTCCACCCTAATGAACGTGACGTGCTCGCAATAGAAATTTACATAGAACATGTCACTAATTTCTGTTGTAACGTGTGAAATGACAAAAATAAGACATATATTTTTAGCTACCTTCATATTCGTTAAAACTACTCGTGTTGATATCGCCACAGTTACCTTAGCCTTCTTTATAAAGTTCAACTTGTCCTGATTCCAAATGGTCTTCTTGCCGCCGTTAGTCAGATACTCCATGCACATGTTGAGTATTTGGTTAGTCACTTTGACTAACAACGTGGATATCTGCTTAGTCGTATTGTAATAGCGGGAGGTGGCGAACACCATTCTTATTGTATACAACAAGCCCGGCAGGAACTGTTGCATTGTTAGTGGATCACACCTTGAAATATCATTGTCTATTATTGTATTATCACGCCAGGTTTCATACAAGGTAGGCAGAAAGTACCGAGTGCTAAAAGTCTATCCTAACACATACATATAAATCGCTCTGTTCATACACGCTGGGATATAACTATGAATACAGTACATGTAGTTTCTTTAAAATGTCAAAATGGTATTTACTTAGTTGATAATATTATTATTTCTAAGCGTGTTTTTCGCCGGGTGATTAGAAGCGTAAGTGGCGTGAAGTTCTCATGGACAACTAACATACCTGTACAAAGGCTCACAGTACTTCTCCAATGCATACAAATATTTTACATTGTCATAGGCTTCATTGTAATAATCTGTCACTTGATTGTCTAACAGTCTCCATTTCTGAAATCGTTAAAAGAAACTCGCATTATATTGTATGCTGTATCTATCAGATTATTTTTAAAAATAACGATCAAATATGCCATTTGTCACTCAAATTGTATGCGGACAACCTACCTAAAATAATTTAAATTATATTATTGTGAAATGTACCTTTATAAGTTTGGATTTGGCTCGAATTAATGTGTGTATGTACATTTGGCAAGGATCGCTTTTGATGTGTTCGATGATGGAGGTAAAAGTGGTGAGCTGACGGCGCCAGTGGTCCAGTTCTGCGAGCGGGCCGATATTGGATGGCTCTCGTCTTAATTGCTGACTTTGAACCAACACCTGAAAGAACTCGTCAGTTCTGCATTTTTTTTATAACTAATGTATTACTATGGTTACATCATCACGTCTCGAGCCGTCTCTTGAGCGGTAGGCAGCAAACGATAAAAATAAATAAACAATGCGTAAATGATATGTCTATTAGTATCTGACATACAAGTAATCATTGTATACGTAGAAACATTAGCAGAAGTAAAAAAGAATGGAATTGATTTTTCGGTTCAATGACAAAATAAAAAGGGCGCGAACTTAAGAATAGTTGAGAGAATTTCAATTTCTAAAGAAACAGATAGACTTGAAGATAAGTGAGCAACCCGGAACAAATTCGATATTTCATTGAAGGTTAACAGGGTAATTAAATGTGAGTTCAATATATCATAAAGACACATTGTTATACTAGTGTAGGCAGTGAATATAGAAACATGTTCTACATATAAATTACCATCGTAATTTGCTTCATCCACTGTTTCACATACGAGCAGATTTCCTCCAACACGTGCGTCTTAGTGATGGCCAGTTTCATCTTTTCCTGATCAGACAACTCCTCCTCATACAGAGTCAAGTTTATTTTGAATCTCGTGCAACAATCTAGATCTATCTTCGTTTCTGCAATAGATTATATCAACATATAGTTTTTTTTGGTGATTACAATTAATTGTTTTCTGAATTGCCGAAACGGTTAGTATTAAACTAATTAATTAACATTAAATGAACCTAAAACTATGAGGAATCAATCACGGGGTACTGATGAGACATAGTGCTTTCAACGGTAGACAATACCAGGTAGACATTAAGCAGACTCTACCTACCCGCTAGACATAACGCGAAAGCAAACCTCATTCTAAATCGAACTAGAAAAATATAGCAAGTTGAAACGATTTAAAATTGTCGCTGTGCACTTACTAGCAAGATAATCGATAAAAATCATGATCTTGGATATGTAAGATTTAATGGTATCCGTACTCCTTGGGTTGGGCGGATTCAAGTCACCCCATGCTTTACAAGCCTGTATGGCGGGAATGTAGACCCGTTGCATCGTTTTGTATATACCTGACACAACGTTCTCGGTTTCTTGGTTCATATCGAACAGCACTAAATAATAATCCTATAATTAAACAAATAGTGAATAATCAAAGACATTGAAATAAAACCGTAATGATGTACTTCTTTTAATTTTGTTTTAGACAAAGTGAAGATAAAGAGCAACGATAACATTTCAAGTTATGACGTATGACGAAATACTACGTCAATTAAAAGTAGACAGGTCTTGCTTGGAGGTGCTCGTTAACTGAGCTGAACCTTTACAGATACTTTTCAGATAGTTTAACAGTTGACATTACTTGAACAGTATTTATTAAGGTCACGCTCTCTCTTTCAGTCTCCATGAAGATTAGACCAATATGATTTGATGGTTTCTCCTTGTAATATTTGTCACAATTTTATTGGCATCAATTGGTGTTTGTCTTCACTGATCCCATTGTAGGAATACTTACATCAGCTACGTTTTTTGCGTCGATTGCTTTGTTTTTGATTCTATACATCGCCACACACTTGCCCTCCGTACCAATAGTAGAAGCGTCAGATATATATGTCCGTTCCATCCTACCTTTCTGGTTTGGAATGAACCTTCCAGATTCTGGAATTGTTTATAAAGTCATATACTGTCTACTTTCCAAACTATGAAAGTAATAAAAAATGATTATTATATTAATTAAAAAATTCATACCCATTTTTAAAGGAGGCAGTAACGCATCACACAATACAATACAGTTTCTTCCTCCTTCTGCCACCGCACTATCCAAAAGATCTATATGAATATCAGCATCATACACTCCTTCCTGTAGATTTAATTTTTATTTATTAAACAAGCTTTGAGATTATCAGATTTTATATTCCATAAATATTTCGTACTACAAGCTATACGGCTGCTTGTAATTTAGATTATTTTACTCGCATTCTTCAAGGCTATATGAGCTTTTGATTGGCTGATATTTTTTAAGGAAATATTTAAGTGAAAACAAATTAAAATTACTTAACATATTGAAAAGTTGTATTATTATCTTACCAGCACATATTCTGGCGTTTTGTTTAAAATTGCCGCTGCATTCTCTAACAAAAATCTATTTTGGGTTTTCAACCCGCCCATGCGATTATTCCGGGCTTCTTTGGCTTTTGCCTGAAAATTATTACCTTTAAATACAAATTACTTCCAATACATGGGTACAAAATATAAATTCCAAGTCAAATTTGTTCGTAAGATTTCTTAAGGCGTAGAGGCTATTAATAAAATACCAAAGTTATATAGCATACTTTACTGACATGAATCGTAAGTCAAAATAGTTATAGTAACAAAATTCAAAGTACTTGTTTGTCTTTATACGACTCTTGTGCAAAAGCCAGCGTACTCATTGAAACTTTGCTTTTCTTCTGAATATCTTTCAAACGAGAGCTGACATCAAGAATAGCTTCCAAAGCCGTACGATCTATGTCTAATGGGTCCTCGTCTTCCACCCCTGTGGGATAAACCGACTGCCTCCTTGACATCTTTCTAGCGACCTCATCGATTTTTGCCGCTGTATGTTCGACATCGGCGGCATGTTCTTGTGCAGTAGTTTGTTCATGCCCCTCGTCTCCAGCCCCTCCTGCATCTGGAGGCGCCACTTCTGATGGCCCTTCGCCACCTTCACCTGACATTGTTCTATTTACGATTAATTGTTCAACATCGACGTCTTACTGTTCGTATGCTGACCTTTATTATGAAAATTTTCAAGTCAATCAAAATGCAGAACGACACAATTCTATTTATGAATTTATTGTTATGTCCAGTACTTACAACAATGATTAAAAAAAGTTTGCCAACCTATAAGCTTTTTTATATTGCCGTTGTTATCGATGTTTTATTAACAGAAAAAAATGAATGAAAAAGTATATATTGAAAAAGTCATAGAAATGATATTTAGCAACATGTAGTCGTTATTGAGTTGACTTTTTTCTAAATAAAATCAGTTTTTCAGTGTTAACTATGTCAAGTTCCATAATAAATAAATAAAAACACAATTAACTACAGAACGTACTGAATTTGTACATAAATACTACAAAAGTGAACATACCTAATCCTCTATTGAAATGTAGCCGACATCACTATTAACATATGTTGTTTTTTGGCAGCCAGTGGCGGGAAATTTTCAGACTTCGCTTTGAATTGATTTGTTATAACATTTGTTTATTTACAAATATGTGACGACGTTTCAAATACCATTGAAAAAATAAAACTATCTATTACAATGCGTCGTAACTGGAAAGGTCCGTACAAAAATAATTGGAACCGCAAGAAGAATACAAAATCAACTGGTGATAGCAGCAGCCTTAATAACACAGCTTCAGTCGGACCCGGGACATCAATATCTTCGTCATCAAGAGCGCCGGCTAACCAATTACCAATAGTAGTCGCTGTTGGCTCAGAAAATAATTTATGGAAGCTGTACTTTCCTTCAGAAGGTAAATTAATAATTCGACATGATTAAAATAGACATATTGGAATATCATCATCATTATTATCAGTCTGTCTATTTCCACGTTTGGAAAAAGGCTGTCCCTGAGAGGTTCTTGCCTATAAACCTCACGCTGATTACGCGGGTTGAAGATCCCAGAGTATGGCTTCATTGTCACTAGTTGGACATGTAACTAATAGTAAAAATGGACTATCAAAAAGTCTTTTTAGCTCATATGTCAGAGCACAACAGTGTAATAAAATGTGCTTAAAGGTTTATCTCAAGTTTCAATGTTTCTGGGGGAAATATTTTGTTATTGCTTGTCACTTTTATTGTCATAGATGTGGATATTATACTAAGTTTTGATGGTTAATATAATTTATTTTAGTAATAATGCAACTTATTCCAGATTTAAATGCTTCAGCCCCCGAAACATTACAACATATCAACAGTTTTAAATCATATGTAAAGAAACACAGGAGTCTTTATGATTTGGAGAAAATTGATCAAACCCATAGTGTACCACTGGATGTGCAAGGCTTGATCAGCGACAAAGATTTTATAACTGGTTGGCCCATGTTTCAGAATGACTTGTTTGAAACACCTGACAGTACATTGAGATTACTAGAATTTTGTTTACATGAGGTAAGGTTGAAAATTGATTTTAAATTCTTGTAGTCATGATGCTGCTTTTAACAACAATAGTGTCTCAAATTAGGTAACACACATGATAATTTTGATCATTTTACAACTGTTTATTTTCAGAACCTGAAATGTGAATCTAGAATTAAAGTAAGAATACTAAACCATCAGCCAACCACACCAATTGCACATTTGAAAGTTAACTATTTTGGTAATTTTTCTTTGTAACTACAATAATTTAGCTTTTAACAAAATATGAAAAATATTTAACAAAATATGACACAAGAATATATAATGTTATTCATATAGACTGTTGATTGTATAAAAGACCAATTTTTTTTCTATACATGAGTCTTTTATATCACTCCAAAAAGTCATCATAATTGCAATAATAAAGTCATACAATCTCATTCACAATAATCCAAATTAATCTATTGCTATATTTCAAATACTACTACTCCCACAAATCAAAATCTTTAAATCTCAAACTTGAACATTTCAGGCAAATTAGTGACCATCAAGGGCACTGTAATAAGTATTGGCAGTGTGGGTCTAATGTGCACATCCATGGCCTTTGAATGCTCTAGTTGCCACAGCATACAGGCAGTGATGCAACCTCAGGGAGTTTTTACTGGTACTACCCCATTTCTTATCTCATTCCATTTCATTTATAGTTAAAAAATTTGTAACTTAAATGTATATATTTGATCTTAATAATACCATTGCCATACCCATAGCATATTATCACCTACAAAATGTTATCTGATAAGCAATGTATTTAGATATTTAGATCCATTTCTATACTCAAACTTTATAGTGTATCATATTCACACTCTCAGTAGTTTATAAAAGATGTCGTAATACTACACCTGTAATCCCCGAAAGGTTAGGCAGAGTAGTCTAGTCTGCCTACATGTTTCACCAGTTACATTTAAGTCTTACAATGAATTAGGCGGTGAGCCTATTGCCATACATCGGGCTTACATCCACACTCAAAGTCATAACAAGAAATTCTAAATTAGAAAAATCCAATCATTCGTGACCAGCAATTTGAACCCTCCCGATCAGCAGTCGTGCTGGAACCACTCAACCAATGAGGCAGTCGCAACATATAAAAGATATCATTATTATAAACGTTTATACAATTAGTCAACAATGGTTTTTTCTCTTATGTAGCACCAAATGTTTGTGAAAACTGCAGAGGTGGTGTCAAGTTCCATCCATTACAATCTTCACCGTTTACTCGCACTGTTGACTGGCAAGTAGCTAAGATACAAGAGATACAATCACAGGTTTTGACCCATAATATGGTTTATTATAATTTTAATTATGTTGCTGATTTTACTAAACAAATCTCTACATAAAGTTTCTGGACAAATTAAACTGAATTTTAGAGTTTCAAATGAATCCTTAATAATTATATGCTTATTTGATGAATTATTCTTCTTACCCCTAATTTATTGAAATTTTCTGCAATTATCAATTTTTAAACTTTTTTGAACCTTGTATACATTTTGAACAGTTGAATTTGGAAACCATGTAACTTCATGTAACAATTTAAAATATGAATAATAAAACTCACGGACATTTAACTTAATTTATTGTGAACATTTATAAAACGAAATGTATAAACGTTTTTCAATTTATAATTGCAGAGCATATCAGGTACAATTCCTCGAAGTGTGGAAATTGACTTGCAAGGTGATCTTGTGAGCACTGCTTGTCCTGGTGATGTGCTATCAGTTACAGGCATTGTGCAGGTATTTAAAACATCAAAAGCAGGTATTGACTGCCTCATTGGTTGAGTCGGGAGGTCCTGGGTTCAAATCCCGGGTTGAGTACTATTGGATTTTTATAATTTAGAATTTCTAGTAGTGGCTTGGAGTCTGGTTTTGTGCCTGGTGTATGGCAATAGGCTCACCACCTATTCCATGGGACTTAAATGTAACTGGTGAAACATGGGAGTGTACTAGACTCCTCTGCCTACTTCTTTGGTGATTACAGGCGTGATGTTACGTTTTTCAGCTTTTATTAAAAAACATTACTTAATTAATAAAAGAATAACATTTATAAACATATCTTTCTATAGCACCTCAAACTGGATTAGAGTTTCTTTGAAAACTCATGCTGCAGTGGTATGGAATTTTTGCCCAATATTATATATATTCTAACTTTATAGTAAAATATCCATCCATAGACTATTTTTATGTGTTCAAAGATTCAACTTCCATCTTGAGAAACAATGGAGATCCTACACTGAACTGTAATATTATATGACTTTAACTGAAATGTAATATTTGACATTAAGCTTAATTGATTTACCATACTATTGACTTCTTTTATGAGCTGAGACCTTGGTCTCCTATCATTCACTATTCTGATTCAGATAGACATGAAATACTAATTTACTGGATATTTTAACCAATCAAATCTATATCTGAATAAAATAGAATTTAAGCATGTTTATGCTCTATTCTACATGATTGAATATGACATTTTTCTGTTCACAGGTTAGAGGAGAAAGTAAAGGTGGTGAGGATGGGAGAAGGGCAGCAAGGTTGTTGCAATTGTATGTAGAAGCTGTGTCCATCCATAGCCAGAGAAATCTCAGCAATCCAACACTATCATTTACAATAAAAGATTATTATGCTATACAAGTAAGTTATTATATGAGTTTGTCTATCTTCAACATATTTTATAATGTTTAATTAATGTTGTATAGAAACATATAATTTACCATATCCTTTTTTTAATAAACTTGGTTAAAGTAGTATCACAGCTGTATCTCCGCAAAGGATAGGTAGAGTGTATTTTTTTTTCCTTAACATTCACCTTGTTTTATCTACATACTTTGCAATTAAAATATAGCCAAATTTTCTGTTTATTGGAGTTAAACTATTATATTACAGGAAATCCATGCATCTGAAGATGTGTTTAGACTGTTAGTCCATTCCTTATGTCCAGCTATATTTGGTCATGAAGCAGTGAAAGCTGGTCTCATACTGGGTTTGATTGGTGGAACTGAAACTGAAAATGGTGCAAGATCTAATCCTCATGTATTGATTGTGGGAGATCCTGGTCTGGGGAAGTCACAATTATTGCAAGCTGCAGCTCATGCTGCACCTAGAGGTAAATAGGAACGGTTTGTTATAATCTGTTTTAGTACACAGTGAAAGCATTTTCCTGCAGTAGTTATTTTCATGATAAAAATTACAAAAAGAATATATAGCAGTGCTTGGTGGCTCTAATACTCCATAAATTACTTTAATAATAATTGAACATAGTATGTATATGAGTACTTATCTAGGTGCCGTCACCGTAAAGAAAGAAAAGGGTTGTCGGATGTGCATGCGAGGGTGGATAGGTGGGTGGGTGCGCAGGCGCTGTAAATGAACTGTAATATACTATTTGAGAGCAATACCATAAGCAGCTCAAAAGTGCTATAACCCATTTGCACCGTTAATGCGGATTAGGCGTGTACGTGTGCGGCGCGGCGACGTCGGCGGGCGGCCTCACCGTGGCGCTGCGCCGCGAGCCGGCCGGCGGCTTCGCGCTCGAGGCGGGCGCGCTGGTGCTCGCCGACACCGGCGTCTGCTGCCTCGACGAGATCGACAAGGTGCCGCTCCACTGCCGCTCCACTCCACATCTTGCTACACCACACCTACTTCAGAATATGATTATGACAAATTTACTATCACCCCCCTTTCAATAAATATAATTTAATAAACAAGTAAAATAATTTTAATCGAACTGTGCATATTAGATGACAGCGCACCACAGCAGCCTGTTGGAGGCTATGGAGCAGCGGCGCGTCAGCGTTGCGAAGGGTGGCGTGGTGTGCAGCCTGGCCGCGCGGGCCAGCGTGCTGGCCGCCGCCAACCCCGCCGGTGGCAGCTACAACAGGTGATTTATTTACATGCCTAACATATTGCTTGTAGAAAAAATGCGCAAG
>DWEC01000534.1:0-16559 GCA_018245735.1 Microceris miodesmiata
TGACGAGGCTCTGGCGACCGGCTGATTGCGGTATAGCGCAGCCTAAATAGGCACGACTAAATGTCCTGGCCGTCGACGGGCAGTAGCGCAGGGCGGTGCGAAAAACTGTGCCCTGTGATCTCCAACCCGCATGCCGCATTAGATTACGGGCCGAGATTACAGGCATAAACCCCCTTTTGGGGGAGGCCTATGTCCAGCAGTGGATTAAGATAGGCTGATGATGATGATTACATTGTTTTATTTCGTTTATTAAATTGGTATCTATTTTATATTGTTCGACTAATAGTGACTTTATTGCTTACAAAGTTTATTTTAATAAAACTTCTGTATAGAAGGTCCGTTGAAAATTAAGTTAGACAGATATTTATAGCTGACTTTTGTTTTTCTATCTGAAAATTGTAACTATTAATTTCTACCTAATATGTAGGTACATATTCATTGTACTGAGTATCATTTATGTTGCGGTGTACTAAATATCTAAAGGCACTACCGTGTTCAATAGACAAAAGGTTAAACGGGTGGCACTTAGGGATATCGGTGAAGGAGGCCGCGTCCCGGGAGTTCACTATACTTTGATAATCTGTGTAAGACACGCGAAAAGCGTGATAGACTTGCCCATCTTAAAAGCCAGGGATATACTTCACAATGCATTACTAACCCTATTTTTTATATCATTGGTCTATTTGCTTTATGAACGATATTTACAGCTTTTAAGTAATTAATAGTTATTTCGCATAGTTTGCTGAACTAAGCAAGTAGTTAATATTTGGTTAGCTAGTAAGCTAGTAGTTAATATTTTATTTAGTTTAGACTGGGCAATTGTTGTTTACAAATATTTTGAAATGTATTTACATTTAAATTTATATTATAGTATAACATACATTTAAATACTCCATGTACACATACACGAGTATCTTATCATGTCTTAAAATATTTAAATATAAAAATGATATTTTTTTACTTAGCTTGTGTGTGATTGTAATCTTATTTGACGGAAAAAAAGATACAATCTAGAATATAGCAGGCGCGCATAAAAACAAAAAGTTCAGAGCATAAAAACTAAAATACAATTAATATTAAAAAGTGTAAAATTATATTTACTAAAATGTTTCATTTTAATCTTCAGGGAAAAGGAAAACTGACGATTGAAGTTTTTAATGATTGCATTGTTATAACCAAGCATTCAGCAATTATGGCACTAACTCGGACTTCCGACGTCCACACATGTGAATATATTCGAAAATGAGACGCGCAACCCTCCGACGTTTGGAAATTCCGCTTCCAATTAAAATTCAGACCGCTCGGAGCAAAAAATCATAACCAAATGTACAGAAAGCTAATGGAGTGATTTCCGAACACATCGGCACAAAATGCACGTCCGGTTTAATATAATAGGCGCTCAGACGTCCGGCAGAGGTGGACGCGGTGCGCGCCGGTGAATACTAAATACGTACTTGATTTTTGCTCTTAATGTTCCAGCAAATACGAATGCAGTTATTGGTGTATTTTTACGTTTACATCCGCTTCGTGATTTACCGCGGGAAACTGCTTTCCTTATTGCTTGATTGATTTAAAAATAAATATTGGTAATGCGATTTTCGATCATTCGTTTTTTTAAATGTCTTTAATTGGTCACTGAAAATGTATTTTAATAGGTTATTTAGAGTTTCTATCTTACTTAGGATTGCATATTCAAATAACTTTTAAGTAACAATAGAATCTCTTGCTGTGAAATTTTAGTCACATTTTTTTCGGATGGCAGTTGATTTATAAATCAAAAGCCTACACGTAGACCAAACCTTGTCTACAAACTGCTGGAAATTGATTATCCGCTGAATACTGACGCGCCCGGTTCAGTGTAAAAATAAAACCTGACGAGTAATCACTATCAAGCTATTTCGAAAGTTTCCATTCAGGTAGAGTTAACGTTCAACTTAGCCGGCCGCCCTTTCCGGGCTCGATCAAATTCGCAGCTATATTTCGCTGTAACTTTTTTAAACGATCATGAACCATTTTGACTAGATCCCCCCGCCTCCGCTTACACTGTGTCAATTGGGGTGTTATGGAGGGGATTCATTGTAACACCGCGGGTCGTGGTCGCGTAGTTATGACATAGGACGCAGCAGGAGTGGTGTGTAGTACAATGTGTGTAAATAGGCAATCTCGATTGCGATCACGTAGCTCTAACGAGGCGTCGCGACTGTGCGGATGGCAGTTGCGATCGATCCAGCATTGTGATGGAATCCACCGACGTGTTCTCAGCGCTGTCAGTTTGGAAGTGCGACTGGTAACTGACAGTCATCGCTGCGACTTTCCGCAATCGGTTAACTCAGAACATGTTTGAATTTCGAATATATGATACGTTTTTTTCCTTTCGATGCGCAGTCAAACAGATAGAGTATACCATAAGGATGTTATTTGGTTTATTGATTATAGCTTGGAAAATACTCTCCCAAATCATATTATATTTGTTTGCCGTTACATTGACAATATCCGAGGATATCAAATAAATGAAGGATGATATTGTAAGCATATTTGTATTCGTATTTATTTTATACGTATACCAAATACATACATGAAGGGTAGTTGAATACATATGTTACAAGGAAATTTACAGATCATTTGTTTTAGGTGATCGTTTCACAAAGCTATTTACGATGACAGTTTTAAATTGCACACTATCCGCCCCCACTAAATCAACGATACACCGAACCTAACCGGACATTTATTTTGGTACCCGGATGAAAAAGATATCCGGGTGAATATTATAGTCCACATATCACGTTGACGGCGTATATTGATGAAACCATTCATTTTACTTAGTCTAAAATTGTTTCACTAACATTACCTCAATATAACTGGTGAAACATGGGACTGTACAATACTCCTCTGCTTACCCCTTCATGGATTATACGAGTAGGTTTAATATTATTTAATGTTACGTTACCTACATATCGTAATACTTAATTATCTGCAGTTTAATACGTTAAATTTATCTAATTTTACTTTAAGTATACCTCATAAGGCAGCATAAACCTAATTTATCTAACAAAGCTGGTAGTCGACAAGGGTACTAAACATATTTACAGACAAAAATCCAAAAACAGAAAAATAACGTGGTCGTCGTTACTTATAGCCATTAGTTACTTAGAATCTTCGTGTAGACATTATTTTAAGTTATTTTAAACAACTAAAAGTATCAACACTTACATCTAAAAACTAATTTGCGCCCAAATAAAACAATGAACCAACTTACGAGTACACATACTCGTACAATACGAACCAACACTACGATGTTCCATACGGTTTCCAAAAGTATTTTAATCAGGAATAACGGACGTAAATCTGATATTAATTCAAATATCGAACGGAATAGCTTTCGGAAACTTGCAGCAATGGTACGTGCAGTATTTTAGAGGTGGCTCGATAAATCAAATACTTGTAATGAAATGTCGGAGCTCGCCGCCGCTACGCGTTTTGCTACATTATACGTTAGGGTACGTACGAATTTTTAACAATTCCGAACAAATATTTATAATTTTTTTTTAACCTCAGTCTAGACTTAAACCACTGTTAAAACAAGGATCCTTTCAGAATGAGGGGGTAAAGAAAGATAAAGGGGAGAAAGTAGTTTACAAAATTAATCCCGTCACTCTAACTCACAGTCGTAGTCCTAATTTTAATTTTTGTTGATACTTTTGAACGGCATTTAGCGACGTTTTTTTCTCTAAAAGCAGCATTTGTCATTCATTATGTTTAATGTGTGGTTGTAACGAATGTGAAAAGAAAAGTTTTAATATTTGGACGCGTAGCAATTATCGAAAGTTTTTTTAAAGCGAATGGGAAAATTGAAAAATTAAAGAGATGTCGTTGCGGTACGCCTAATTTATGACTTTTATAAGTGATGCTACTTATCGTCAAGCTATCAAGCCATCGTCTACTTATTTACTGTTTCTAGATATTGAAAGTTACATTAACTCAAGTGGAGTATTACGAATGAATTGGAAATGGAAATTAGAATTAATTTCTAATTTGTTGTCACCCTGTCCTCATCCTGTAAAAATTAACTTTATTCGGTTGTTATATCCAAAAACAACAAGCACAAAGAAATTAATAAAATGTGTATTACAATATATTAGGATGTTTTGGACAAAAGCAATTTGTTTAAAAAAACTTGAAGTATGAATAATCCCTAACACCCATATTTTCAATCCTTAATTGCTTATGTCGGAATTGACTACAATCATGGTCACCCTGTCACTAGGCAGACTCGATGTACTCGTATTTATTACCAAAACAGTCTGGTTAATAAAACTACTCATAACAAAGGTTTTTAATTTATACTGTAAAATATAAGGAATTTTTAATATCGAATTTCGCTACGCTGCTTACGTACATATCCTTAACAAAGAACGGAATTTATAATTAAGTTCTTTGTTAAAACACAAAGAGAGATGAGAAATTATTTCAGAAATCGTAGAATTGTACTGTTTGTTAACATGTCGGCTTTATGCCCTTCAGGTAAATATTGTTCGTGACAAATGTATCTAAAGAGGAAATGGATATCGTATAAAATTTTAAATTATTTACCTTTTCATTGCCAATGAGACGTAATCCTACATATTGTGACCAAGCGCTTGCAGCACAAAGCTTTACGCGCTTTAAAATAAATAAAGCGTTTTATTACCAGTGAATTGAGTATTATACATGAAGCAAACCTTAGAATTTATAAAAAAAAAATTCTAAGGTCTGTGAAGTCTGCCAATCCTTGGTCTGCGTGGCTGATTATGGCCTTAACCCTCTCAATATGAGAGGAGACCCACGTTCCAACGTCGATTATTATTATCACATATGTAGCGATATAAATCTATGTTTTAGCGCAAAAGCGTCAATAAAGCTTTGCTGTTGCCAGACTTGTAGCGCTAATGCGAATTTGTTGTACACCGATCGACACCTGACACCGCGGTTAGAGGGTGATTTAGAACAATGTAGGATCAAACCCAATTAGCTATATATAAAATTTACTGACGACCTATTAGGTACAACTGCTAAAGATTACTGTCGTTTAGTTTTCAGGTTTGCGGAGTCCTAGGTTCAAATCTAAACGTCTACCTTTTTTACACAGTTACGTGTGTTTTTAAAGTAAATATTATTTGATGTAACGGCTTAGAAGACATAGTGAGAAAAAATGTTCACCTTGGCGGTTCTCTAAGACGTGTGAAATCTGTAAACCAAACTTGAACGGTGTGACAGACTAAGCCTTCTCATTCTTGGAAGAGATTTATGTCCAACAATGGACCAGTAAATAAGACAGATTATGATGTCGTCGGTCTGTGAAACAGGTTTCAGGTTAAATCTCTAATCAAGTTGGTCAGATAAATGATGAATTTGGGTATATCTTCCGGATGTGAGTACCTATGTATGTCTGTATATTTGTATGACTGTAGGCGTAGTCATGTCTAAGGAGCTTAATATTAGTTTGTTATTAGTGTGAAGAATTTTTCATTGTACGAACATAATTATGTGCATTTCAATATGTAAGTACTCAACACATACACATTAACATCGTAGCACATTTTAATTGGTCGCTTGTATTTTTGTCCATATTTTCTGATACTATAAGTTTCGTAAGTGGATAAGTCTAACGAAATTCTACGAAATATAACTTTATCGATGTTATTAGAAAATATCCTTTGTACGGTACAATCAGTAATTAATATTCAATATAATAATTCAATAATCTATTCTTATTCACGATCTGCTATATAAATATACATACAGTATATAAAATAACGCTTTCAGACAACATTTAATTATATACCGTGTACATACTTGTGACTGTCTGCTTCATAAATACTTGACGGGGGTCGAAAATTTAAGCGAAAATAAAACACACATTTTATATATTGAAAGTTGGGACGGCGGAGACCTATAAAAGTGGAGGATGCTAAAAAGTATCATCCTACGTTCTAGGACTCTTGTGCTGGCTGACGTAGCGAGCCCAATCGATAACTTTGTTACTTAGTGAAAAATATCCTGTGCGATGTAACAGTTTTGTGAAATTATCTATATTTGTGTCTTGCTTACATCATGTATTGTAAATAATACATATTACTACATACATAGATAGAGAGTTGTAAGTCATTATAAATTCTATAGCTTACAAGTGACACTGGTAATTTTACAGGTTATGTAAGAAAGTCAACCCGCATTTGGCCAGCGTGGCAGACTATGGTCTTAACCCTCTCAATATGAGAGGAGACCCATAACCCACATTCCAACAGAGGAATGATAATGGGTCGATTATAATTCTTATTATATAAGAAAGCATAATCTGTTACAACTTACAAGTACACTATTAATTTCACGAATAGCTATACAAGTTAATACATATAACTATTTTCAAATCACTGTTGGCAACTTACAATATGAACTTCACATTCCTATACAAGCAAGTAATTGTAACGTTCTGTTAGTTTTTTGCTTGTAACTTACAATATGAATTTTACATTGAGCTTTTTATAAGTAACCCGTATAGATGTGGATGGGATATTTAACCCGGGTAATATATATACGTAGATTTATTTGAAACGTTCGTAGACATAACCTTGCGACAAGTCAGCAGTGTTACTCGTAGCCCTTAAATGGATGATGGAAAATTCATGAGGATTCATACTCCGTATTTCGGAGGGCATGTTAAACAATCCCTGTTGTTATCGTTAGGTAATTAATAATTATCATACATTCTGGGAGGCCTCTAGCGGTCTATGACCCTTTATATACTTCCGGCTTGTCAAACGATATCTTCAACAATTGACACTGAAGCAAAGTACTTGGTAATAGTATAAACGATTACAGTTAAATTTAATATTGTGAATTAAGATTTAAAAAATAATTTTACTTTGTCTCTTAATCACTATATTAATACGAAGTTTTTTTACTGTACACCAATTTTAATTCCTTTTATATGTATAATTAAGATTCAATTTATAATAAAAATATATATCGGGTAGTTTTTAAAGAAGACGAATTATTTACAATTTACACGATAAATGAACTTGTCTTGTGAACACTTTATATTTATAAGGAGCGTGTGAGAAGAGAGCCAATATACCTATTATACGGATAACAATCTGCGCTGTAATAAATTGAAACAAATTATTAACTGGCCATAAATAAGGGTTCGGGAGGCTTTTGCGAAATCTGGCGCGTTTCCAGCAACGCTTTAGATAGGAAAAAAGCTCACGTTTTCAAGGGTCTCATGTTTTGGTTCGATAGCTACAAGATTTACTCGCAAATGTATCATTGTTGTCAATAAATTTTCATCTAATATGTACGCTCACTTTCATACCTTTTTATCGACGGATTATTTGGACGGATTAATTTTCATCTAATATGTACGCTCACTTTCATACCTTTTTATCGACAAAATATTTGGTAGAACTAATCTGGTGTTACTAATAAATATATAATCCGTACTTAAGTGATTATATTTTATAACTTATATATTTACTGTATCTAATTGATGTTCTATTAAAGCTTAACCTATACGGTAGATACAGTTAGGCAATGTGGTTAATGTACATATGATCGTAATCCCGTGGGATCAGGAGTTACACAATCGCAACGCAGTCAGTACACTATAATAAACTGACATATTGATAGCTGAAAGAAATTCTTGTATTACCTGTATTATAAAATACATTACGTAATGGTAACTTTAAATCTGTTCTCAATTATTATCTTATCAATGTTGTAATACTTAGTATATGCCGTCATATAACAACATTATTCGGCCCGTGTGGGGTATTCGAACATAACCATTAATTAACCCTTCGGGCTTAGCTCGCGTCGGATTACATTATTTAGTAATGAATCAATTTTGAACCGCTTCCACGGAATAAATTTCAGAAAAGTATGTTATAAAAACCAAGAGGAATTGAAAGTCATAAATCAAATACGATAATACTTTTTATTCCTTTGCTGATTTTTGCCACATTCAGATGTATTATTCTGTTTTCTTATTTGGCTTGAAATTAATCGTGAAAAGTAATTTTTTCAACTTGAATTCTATGGAAGCTGAGATTAAATATAATACAAGAGATTCAACATAATGAATAAAAAAGTAGGCTATATTGATACAAGGAAGTTTTCGTTTCTGTGTTACTGTGTCAATCAACGTTTTGGAGGTCGCGGTTTAAACCAGAATATATTAATGAGGCAACCATAGGGCTATAATTTTAGCTTATTTCGGGTACTACCCTTCTAATGTATTTAATAATAATAAAATTAAAACAGGTCTATTTAAGGTTTATATCCATTAGCAATAGTAACATTTGATGACAAGTTAACGTCTAGTATGTAACATGTTCTACGATTTTTACAAACAACGATCGAGTTTTATTATTTCTTGTTGCCTGCGCGAGTGTCACATCGCGGGGCGAGAGGAAAAACGTAGGAAGGCATTACGGAGTTTTTACGGGCCATTGAGTTCGACAGCTGACGCGGGAATCGTGACGTGTGAGCGTCCTTCCCCGACACTCTGGCGGCTTTATTAGCTCAATAACGTATTAAAATACAGGACACGATAAACAGATTTTCGCTATCCTGCAATGAAAATATATAGAATCTTTTATCTAAGAATCAACTATAGTAACTATTTCAGTTCACTTGCGTTTCACTTCGAAGAAGAAATGACTATGACGGTGGGAGGATGGAAAAAGGTATAAATGATGAGACGAGGTGTTCCATTCAAGATTCAGACCTAAATCACATTGGGGCTTGATTTGAGGAGTTACGTGATATATGGGGTAATTGGTACAGATGATATCGAGCAACAATGACCGTGACCTTAGTGGTCACGTCAGGTGTTAAATGAGTATTTTATTTTATTTTATTTTGTAGCTACTTTTTATATTTTTTATTTATGTCCATTTTTTACATACCTATGTCTATATGAATATTTATTATAAAATTGGGTTTTGATTTCTACATAGAGCGGTTTTTATACTATTATTATGTTGGTATACGTGTTCTTTCCACCTCATCCGTCAGCTGAGTTTCAAGTTTTGTTGCCTACCCTATATGAGGGCTTACCCGGGATCCTCGCAGACTCTTTTCTTGGCTTTATAACTGCGATAGGTCGTTTTAACTCGAACAAATATGATTCGTCGATTTGCTTTTGTGTAACAATTGCTTTTGAGAACTACACGAATAACAAAATAATACTTTTTTAAATAGTATGTTTACTTTAATACAATTGAGAGATACAATTAAAATTTTACCTAACTCGATATAATGCGGATTTGAGTTACGTTGGTGATCTTAAAATGAAAATGCGTTATACATAAACAATATTAATTGCCCATTTACAACGTCTAGGAACGATCTCATCTAACATTTTATAATTCGTTCAAGTTGCTCAGCATGCTATTAATACGAAGAGGGTTCAGTAAGGCGCAATCGGTAATATGATAAACGTTCCCCTCGCTAACTTCGCAATTTCCCCCCAAAAATTGAATTAATTTCTGCCAAACAATCGATAGACGCATCAATATTAATGACGAATGGAACGTGAGCTTTGAAATGATATTCCTTGCTCATCCGTGTCGTAATGAGCGAAGGAATAACAGGATAAAGTATTAAAATATGCATCGGCAACATATCAATGTCAATACTCGTCTCTATGTAATTATTGTCTTTATTAGAAGTTTATATACACATCGTCAACTTCTCTCGATTCAACACTGGAAAAAACCTCCCCTAACAAGATGGTTTTCCTCATAATCCTTACGATGGACATGCGGAGTGCGGATCGCAAAACAAGACGTCTTGTTTATTTATATATTGTTATTTCCTGTTTTTTGGAGCATTCATTTATGAAAAATCCGCCCAGAAATCTGTTGCGATAGCCCATCGCGAATGATATGTCAAGTAGAGTTAAACCAGATGCTATCGATTTTAAAATAGCTGACCGTTAGCGAAATAGTTTAACGAGCATCTCTGTTCCGTGGGTAGGTGATGCGGTTATTTTACGAAATAACACATTGGAAATACTATGCAAAAGAATACTACATATGTACGTTTAAGAACTGCCAATAGTGATTCAGTTTGTAATTGTGTTACCAATAATGATTCTTGTGTTATCAATTATTACCGGTCAATACGGTGGTGAGGCAGTCTTCTGTCTTCTAGTCATATACATATAAGATCAATACTTACCATCATGTGCTGACTTATCAACCATGTCACTTACTAAATGTACGTTTTTTACCATTATTTCTCTCTAATCTACGTTTTTATTACCATTACTGTTATTTTTGATAGAGTGTACAGTTACAATGTTGACATTGTAAGTCTATGGCTAACCTTTCACATACATAGTTGTAGGTACACAAAATTAAACGCACAAACAAAACCTTTTATACGTGATATCTAAGCACCAACCCTTAATTTTACAAGCCCCGTAAATACCACTGTCTAAAATGCCGCATGACTAACGCAAAATTTTAATTGGGTCATTCCAATCAGTAGCAGTGTTCAAATCACAGTTGCATTAAAGCAATAAAGAATACACGCTCCGTCCCCGGGGCCGCACAATCGTTTAGTATTACAGATATCTAGCTGTTATCTCCCACGGCACGTGGCCGACGCACTGATACTTAATTCATCACCCCTCGACTCTTTGATGTCCGACGTCGGGGACGCGACAGCTCTATTTTTGTTCCCACCGTTCAATGTGTATGCAGTGGCTTGTAATGCGGTTGTGCCGTTGAATTTATTTGTTTGCTCCGACCGTACACTCGTCTCATTTTGCTGAAAGTTTTCCATTTGAGATATGTGTGTTCTCTTACGGATCTCCACGAGCTTTATTGTTTTAGTTCCTTCTAGGTTAAAGGACGTTTTCGAAAAAACTCTTAACGACTTTGTTCATTCTGTGCTGTCTATTAACGAATGTGTATTTGTCTGTGAACGAGAATAACCTTAGCTGGCCACGTTGACCAAACCCCCAATGGAATTTTTCATCAAATCATGTATTTTTTGTAATTAATGTTCCTAAATACAACATTATACAACATTCCATGAGTATAATACGAAATAGCAAAAGTGACAATAATTGCCTGCAGAAGTGGCCAATATTGAGTTCAACCTGTTAAATAATGGACGTAAATCGGTGCATCCCCAAAGAGTCCCTCTTAATCCATCAGATGTAGGGAGAGTACACGTTTGTCATCTGTATGTACAGGTTGTAATGCGTTTATTTGATTTTGGACGCACGGGGGACAGCTCGATGGGCATCAGTTGTCCATCTGTAAGGCTGTGTCCACACGCGGCGATACAATTTTGGAGGTTTTATTGGGCTAACTAATTGAAACGTTGAATGTAATACAATTGTAATGAATGTAATAAAATAATACTTGTAATAATAATAATAATCATGGAATGGTCGGTTGGAAGACAATAATAATATGTTGCGTCAACTGTCCTGTTACACAAAGAACGGAGAAGCCTGAATAAAGATATAATATACTGATCAGTTTTACTATTCTGTGGGATCATATTTTGTGCACTTCTTGCCAATGTCTCGTAAAACCGATTTAACTCTAAAACCTCTCTATGGAATAGACAATGGTAGAACTGAAGCACGAATGTCAAGACGACCAGCCCTTCTCAATTTGGTTCTGATTATCAAGAACCAAATTTGAATATGAACAAAGTGTAATTGCTATTTAGTTCAGCATAGAACTTGTATCGCGTATAGAGTGTGTTTCCAAACATTCGACTGTCCCGTCTCATCGCACTATTCCCTTAAATACTTGATATTGTGCGAGGGTGGCAATTCGCAGGGTGTCCTATGTCCGTCTATTAGCGACTAAATGTCAATATTTATCGTAATAGATATAATAGACACGGGGAAAGACGGTTGTGAATTTTTTATATCGATACTGTGTAATTTTCTTAAGGCGGAAATTGAGGGTTGCAGAAAGTACAATGTTTTTTACCTCTTCACATTTAAACGAACACAATGTATTTTTTTCACAATAAAAAGTCCTGTATTATGATTATTAAAATATAGTTTGGTGTAGCGCGGGCGCACGATGCGAGTAATGAATATGGAAATATGACATCAGGTGTGTAAGGATAAATATTTGGCACTCAGTATTCTCTGCCTATTCCGTAAAGAACTTGACGTGATGATATAGATAGATTTAAATCGTCTTCTTTATCAAAGTCATTAATAATAATGGAATACTTTTCATTAGATAACAAATGCTATATATTAATTCTATTTTTACTACCATTGCGCAACAATTTCATTAAATCATTTGAATACATTCAAACGAGACGTAAACACGCCTTCAAACTGTTTATCTAAGTCCACAGCTAATATATTCATGTAGTAACTTCCATACAAAAGCTCAGAAGTTCGAGATGGGCCTTGCCAGGTTCAGCGTTGCATTCGGTGCTGGCGTTCTAAGAACACTCCGCATATGGCCCTTATGAATGCGACATAGAGTTGTGAATGTATAGCTTCTGTGCTTTGGTCTGATGGAGTGCTATCTAACGCTACTCCCAAGACGTTTGAGACATTTATATCCCCGCTGCCGTACCATCGAGTTAAGGATAGTAGTATACAAAGTTGTTTTCGAACTCGATTTTATTTTTGTTCCTTTTGGTCTCCGTTGCAGCTTAGCTCCTTATAATGTCCCTCCCGAGGATTCGATGTAATTCGTAGTGCTCTAAGACTCTTATTAGATTGGCACTCGCAAAAGATTTAGTTTCATACGAATCGTTAGCTATTGGAAGTTTTAGTGACGCTCGCTATTTCTTTCTTTTCGTGTTTTATGATAACATAAAAGAAAGATTAAATATGGTAGGATGAATAAGAGAAAGACATAATTTATTCAATTCTCTTAAATTATACTTAAAAATTAATGACTGTACCAATACAAATTAATTTTAACCTGGAAAGATAAAAGATAGATAATGGAATATGTTTAGAAGCTCTCTTGTTGTTGGTACACCGCTCACTTGGAACCTATGTTGTCACCACCGCTTACGCGTGACCAGTTTTAAAATGTGTACGGATGAAATGGTTTTATTGCACTTCTTTATGGTTTAAGTGTATCCAGTAATTCTCGAAATCGTGTGTTCAAAAGAGTTCTTCACGGTCACATTCTTGTATTATTGCAGATGAGTAACATTATGGAAGTTTTTGAATTTGCAAATGTGTATTTAATTGTATTTAAAGGTCGATGTTTGCGCTCTTCTTAAAAAAACTCCAAAAAATACTACTACACTGATCAAAAATTATGTTCTTAAATGCAGTAATTTAGTGATCCTTAATAAAACTATGTATTTCGTGTCCACATTAAAGAATTGAATATTATAAAATAAAAGCACTTGATGTCTCTAAATTTTCTTGAATAAACAATGTAGTGTTCTTAAATTAACTTATTCAACGATCTAGAATAAAAGAATGTAAATAAGAGCTTGTAAGTGAACGGTGGAGCTTGCTTAATTTCATTTAGAAGGAATAAATACCTTTAATCTCATTTTAAAGGAGTTTAAACGATCCAAAGATAACCTTTACTCCCTGGACGGCTCGGCAGCTCTAAATCTACTCGATCCCGCCGATTGCCAATAATGTCCGTGATTACCCCCTCTACACGTTTTAACAGTTAATCTAAGTTAGCCTTACAATTTACAAGTTCATAAAAGCCTTAATCGGTTGTGTCTCGGCCCTCAAAAATCGTCAATAGCACAAGTGTTGATGGACATAGGGCTCATAGTTATTAATTTAATCTTTTCATCGACTTTTACTGACACCAATGATCTCAATTGGTTTGAACTTAGCACATATAGCTTTTACTTTTGTCAAAAACATTTAATATAATTATACTAAAAGCATACACTTAGGAATTACATACAAATTTAGGAATGAATTTTAACCACGTGTATTACAATGCCGTGATAGCTACTTAATAATTCAGCTTCTCACTCCGGGGGTGCTGGGTTCAAATCCATGGCGCGCACCGCTTTACAAAAAGTACGTTTTAAATTTAAATATCACTTGCTAACGGTGAAGGAAAACATCGCGAGGAAATTAAGTTTAAATGTGATGTAGGCATAACGATTAATATACTTAATTAAGTTTAAATGTGATGTAGGCATAATGGTATTATTGTTTAAGATTATTAGCCATAGTTGACGTATTGATAGGCTCTATTAATTTTTAATGTTTATAGAATATAATAGTGATGTAGATTGACGCAAGAATCGATGGAGACCAAGACTAAATCGAATAGTTAAGATTAAATCGAATAGTTTAGTTATTGGTTCGTGGAAAGAGTGATGAATGTGGCTGGTCAGTAAGGATAGAAATACTTAGCAATCTGTGCTCTGTCTACCTCGCAAGGAACCTGACGTTAGGATAAAATAATATTAATAAATCAATGTGTCATGGTAAATCGATCTTATACTCGAAGTGTAATATAAGGACAATTGCTTTTACCATCAAAGTATTTAGAATCACTACGATCGAACAAGTCATCATTTGGTCTGGAGGTTCCCGGTAGGTTAAAGCGCGAAATCTTCCCACATTTTATGGATTGCCAATAATGCCAGTAATTACTTCCCCCTGCCGCTTCCACCTGTTAATCTTACTTTGGCTTATGCCCGCGCGTGCCAGGTTTAGTTAAAAATTATTGGCGCAGGCATGCGGGCCGATTAACGACATTTTAGGGCCCTTGATGAGGACGGCTTAGCGTTCCTTTGCGTACTACTTCGATTATTAAAATGGGAAAGACGTGGATAAAAATGTAATTGAAACTAAATTTTTTAGTGCGCATTAATTGACTACCAATTACTATTGCGAGATTCGTCTTACCTTTGCCCTAAATCCTCTTACCTTAGTCAATATACGATGTGATAAAATAAATTTTCATGCAAATTTTTTTGTATGGAAGTTTTTTTACCCGAAAAATACATTATAAAATGTTTCATGACAAATGCACTAAAAATGTATTATATAGCATCATCATATAGTATCATGCTATATTATATATAGTACTTGTATGCAAAGGTTTAATCAATGTTAATGAAAATAATACGTAAAGATAAAATTAATATAAAATAATGGCTCAACACCTGTTCAATGGGATGTATGTGTGTAAATGTAACTGATGAAACGTGTCAGTGTGTCCTACATCTCTGCTTACTCCTTCGGGCATTACAGACGTGATGTTACGTTGTTACGTTTTAATATGAAATAACCAGTTAAATTTTACCGATCATTATGAAAATTACGGGAGTTAAGGTAGCTAATTGGGGTTACAAAACCGCTGATCAACTCCGCCAGTTTTCGACATTCCAAATCAAAATACCGCAAAAGAAAGTAACAGTGAACGGTCATTAAAACTTCTTTAGGTTTTAGAAAACGTTTCGACTTGTAATTTTATGTATAAACTTGCAAGTTACTCGGAATTTCCGCAAGAAAAATACTGATGATAATGTAAATAAGGGGTCGTTTATATACCTTTGCTACAAAATGCAGATCGTTCACGTCATCGTTAAAGTTTTAAAATTAGAACTTATTCAAAAATATTATTTGCAAGATGCAATGTACCATGCTTGTATAAAAATCGATACAAACCTAGGTACACCTAGACACTCCCAACTCTTAATAATATTTTATGCAAATCACATAAATATTATAAGACAGTCAAATTTAGCCTAAGTAGACACGTTAAGGCCGTCTTCAGATAGAAAAGTCTTTGTGAATGTTAGAATTCTGTCATGCTTAAAGCGAAAAATTTAAAGACGAATCTGAATATCTAAATGCACCTTTTATTTGCCATATATGTACCTTTGTAAGTACTTTTTCTGAAAGAGGATAATGAGTTTGCATTTCAAAATTTTCCAAATATATCATTGTTATCTGGACGTTATATAAGTATCGACACAGGTGTAACACTCAGTGAATTTGTAAATTCATGCGAAAAACGAGTAAACTTCCAAACTTCCGTTTAAGGGAAACCAATACATTTAGGGCAACTTTCTTTTAATATTGTTAAAGGGTAAAAAAACTTGCCTGGCAGAGTGACTGATTGATGTGTTTTCTTTGCATAATGTGTAATGCGGTGAAAAAGGTATCTTCCGCATTTTATTAAGACGTAAAAAAATGTTATGTTTTTCTTATAAACTTGTTTTATGAATTTCGATACAGTAAAAATGAAGCGGTGTGCTGTTTATATTGAAAAATGTCATCAAGCGAAAATACCGTGAAGTTACTATGTTATCACTATATTTTAAAGACACGTGATTTATGAAAATTTTATAGAAACCCTTAGAAATGTGATTATAACGGAACTTCTATAAATGGTATACATTCTTTTACCAATAGCGTTAAATATGAATTTTTAAAAATGAAATATATGATATTGTCGAAAAGTATGAATAAATTTAACAAATGCATAAAGTGTCGCTTTTTTATCATATAAAAAAGTGGTGTAAACTGAAGTTGATAATTCTGTAATTCTAAACTTGTAATTCAGTTC
>DWEC01000535.1:0-16552 GCA_018245735.1 Microceris miodesmiata
AGAGGTGCGCGCCATGTATTTGAACCCAGACCTCCGGAGTGAGAGGCTGAATTCTTAACCACTAGGCTATCACTGCTCCATTTTTTCGTATCTACACTTTTATTGTTTACTGTAATCTTCCAAATTGACAGCTAACAGTAGATATCAGTATCGCATCTATAATTGCAACCATTTTGTTATGACGGCGGATTTCCTAACTGTTTTGTAATTAATCATTTATTTGTGTATGTATATTATGATTCAAAAATTCCTATTGTGACATTTATGACATTTTTGCAGTTTTACTTCTTTTGCCGCATTTAGAGGATGAGGTTGGGTGCAGTGCGCATACGCAGTTACGCCGCAGTTAAACTGTATATCTACATATATAAATAGTTACAGCTGGATTTTAAGTGTTATATTGTGTAAACAATGTTTGACTGTGAATAAATAAACATAATTTAAATTTCATTGTACTTTTTAATAAAACGTCATAGTTAGGCGAGATTAAAAAATATTTCCTTATATTACAAAGCATATCTCATAACGCGCATTTATGAATACATACTCGTATACCGTTTTTTACATAAATATACTGCAAATAGATTGATTCTACACTTAACCCAGGAACCAGAGGTATTTAGTTTCTAAAAACATTAAAGGCTGCATTACAAGCCAATAAAACAGCAACCGGAAGACTGGTTAAACCGTTAATCCGTCAGAACCACAGCCACTGGTAGATAAAACGTCGAACCTTCTAAAACAGTCTTTCTACGGGGAGTGGTTGCAGATAAACAATTAACATTTCCTCGATTTCTTTAAATTGTTTTATTTACGACGGAAATCTCAATTAAAACTAGTATTAGTGATCTGTAACGAGTAATAAAGACACGTTTTTTCAATATATTATTTCACGTAACTTATCAAATCCGTAAAAATATTAAACTGTCGCAGATAACTGCAATCACAAGCGAAAGACGGTCTACTTTTCCACTTCAGCGCCAAAAACATATACCGTTAGAATAAATGTAGAAATTTCCGCTGTACTAATTATCAGATGGACCGATTACCCGTAGCCAAAGTCTCAAGAAGAACAAATGTAACTGAGTTTCGAAAACTGACGAGCAAACAACTTCGCGGAACATATTGAGGTATCTGTAGCACGCTCGGTAGTTCAGTCTTTCGAACTGAGAAAGACGGCGACAAAGCAAAAGCCATCCTTTGTTCCCTAAAACAAAAAGTTTTCAAGTAAGGCTTTCTCTGACCAAGTCTGTGTGTCCATTTAGTCGTTATATACCTCTATATTGTGTTAGTTGGCCAGCAATCACCTATTCTCTGTATGATCTTTTAGTCTTATAGTCGAACATGTTTTGATATTATGGAAATGCTACGTAGCTCCAGTCTTTATGAACTTGTTCATTCATCACCATTAATAGACTTCCCAGTGGTAAAATTGGATCCGAATTGCATATATCAATCTTTAATATCATTCAAACATAATTTATAAGTTTCTGTTGCTTGTAACTTGACCTAAATTTTAATATTATTTTAGTTCATAATGGGCTTTTTTCATTCGAACAATTTTCACAATATTCGTTTTGTCTGATAAGGACATGTTTTCGTGTGTAGTATAATTTTTGTAATTTAGGTTTTCTTAATAATGAATCGGGAACGCTTTGATAGTATATATATATACGGATATACATATGTAATACAGTACAAGGTAGATATGTAAATTTTATTCAAGAGATTTCAAGACAAGATTTATTCAAGAAGCCTATAACAATGTTATATATTTTTTCGATATATTATTTTTTGGTTGATACATTTATCTTCAAAACAATTCATCAAAGAACTGATACACCAAGCACCATCATATACTGTGGAATTAAAAATATTATAAACAATCTCAAAATAAATTTTTCTGAACAATCTCCAGCGAAAATAAACGAAAAAAATTAGTAATAATATGATTGCTAGATTTTGGAAAGATCGTATATGTCTTCACTATTTCGATTTAATACAGGGAAATATTAGGAGATAGGTAAGACCATATTCTCATAGCTAAATATTTTGAAAGAGAACACGGCCGACGTCGCAACCAAGTCCGCTTTTCTGAGGTAACAATAGAATTTTCGAAAGCTTGTAACAACGCATTTTCGTACAGGCCCGAACTCACACACTTTTATTATTATTCTTTATGTTACCCAAAAATGAAATATAACCTTAGAGGTTTACGACACCTCTAAAGAAACCTGGGCATATTCTTGTCACAAACATTTCCGAGAACATTAACTCCAAAAAATGATTGCCGTATGATGTAAAACAAAACGGTAAATATCATAGAAGCGTTTTACATATATTTTCTATCACAATATGGGAAATTTCAGGAATTTCTTTTAATTTTAATTAATCCAAAGTATATTATAATAACTTGTAAGTTTTATATTTGCTGCTATTACAATAATAAGTTATACAGTAACATAATTAACTTTAGAAATAGGTGTATGCTACCCAAAAAATAATAATATTTTCGTAACATTAGGATATTTAAGGTTTAAAAATAATATATGTAATCGATATATTTAAATTTATATTTAAATTGAATTTGAAAATAAATTTGTACGTATAAAACACGGTTATAATTCGTAATTTATTTAAGGAACACTTGGAAGAAGAGCGAAGCAAAAATTACTTTAGGCGGAGTACTGTTGGAAACCGATAGCCTAATAAACTTCGCCTTTATCAAGTTAAACTTGCAGACTTGGTATATTTCTTTCAGCTCATTTCGTTATTGTTAGCTGTCTTGTATTATGCACAGTACCTAAGGATGTATTTTAAATGGAAACCGGCCCAACTAAAAGCTAAGCAAAAATTATATGTTAGTATATTATTAAGATAAAACGGTTCCAATAAAAATCTAGAAAGGTTTCGCGTTTGATTATTTTAATAAGATAAAATTCACTACTAAACGGTGCGAATTAACAATACATGATATGTATTTATAATTAATCAAAAATCCTTTTATTATTGAGAAAGGACTTGTGCACAAATGTATATGTACTGACAAAATACGTGACGCTTAGATTTAGAGAAATGAAACAGAAAGACACATTTGTAGGTTTGCATATATATATAAGGAATTTATTAGTGGCGTGCTATTGGAGAGTAATGGTAGTGCGCGTCGGCGGTGCGAAAAGCTGTGCTCTGCGATCTCCAACCCGCATGCCCAGCGTGGAGATTACGGGCATAAACCCCCTTTTGGGGGAGGCTTATGTCCAGCAGTGGACTAAAATAGGCTGATGATGATATTTTTTATAAAGCTATATATTACATGACAAATAGTAAACCAATATCCTACAAAAAAATCAATATTAACAACAAAGTTTGCACCAAGCCTGGCAACACTCGGGCAACATACCTTAGTTATTTATGTAAGCGGTTAAAACATGTGAATATATGCCATAGTACACATATACATATGTCTTAGAATAAAGTTTTATTTGGTGTTTCCTAAAGAATCTAATACCGTGATCAATGTCACTTTTGATATGTTATGAATCATATCTAAGACAATGTTCAGCAGTACAGGCTCACTAACAATCTACTAGTTTTCCCTTTTTACTTGGCCGCACAAGTCCATCCTCATCCAAGCGTCGCTTACTAGATTTACTGTTACCATTTAAATCTACATTTTCCTTATTCAGCTCTTCATTACCAGTATCATTATTGGCATAGTATTCTCTAATTTTGTGGCTGGTATCCCCATTCAATGGTTCTAGGATTATGCTTTCTTCGAGCTCTTGAATCTTCGATGTTTCTGATACATCTAAATCATCCTCTACATCTGATTCGATGACATTCACTCTGGTTTTTGGTTTTGATGGTCCAGCTGATTATATAACATTACAAAAGATTATACAGATACCATAACAGCCAATGTTATAGCAGGATCTAAAGACAATTGCTGATATACCCAATTGCTTCTTTCGAAGGCTTTTGAAACACTCTCAGTGCTATCTGATAGCTGTAGGATCTCAGGATACAGCTATAAGGTTGGATCAAAACAATGGACAATGCTACAAACTTTGATGTTTACACTGACCATAATGCCAGTAAATAAAATAGTTATATCAACATTGTTTTATTTATTCACATGCATATTTCCAACAGCAAATATTTAAATATACATTGATCAAAAAATTTACCATCTAATTTAAGTGTATCTCAATTTTGCATATACCTTGTTTGTAATAGTTACATTAAACTTTTTTGTCAAGTCAAATTTGTTAAGCAGTATTGAAAAACTGAAGACTGATTTAAATCCTTAGTGAACAAAATAAAGTTATACAGATAACTTACCTGCTATCTGGTCATCAGGAGAGATATTAGCAGCATCTTTGCGCTGATTGCCAATAAAGAAGTTTGTTATAGGTTTCTGCCATTTGGGAGTTTCCCGAGGACATACTGGGTTTCCTCCGGAATAGCTACGAGAGCTCTTCTCACTAGTACCTGGGAGTTCGCATCCAATAGTATCAATCTGAATTAGTGATTGTAGATACCAGAATGTATTGTGCTAGAGCTTAATATCAACACTTCAAAACAATTAGCAGCACTGGCATGTTAGAGTACTTTCCAGAGCCCATGTAATTGTGGCGAGACCCAAACTTGAGCGTGGATGTTAAAACGGTTGCAACTATATACATAACATAATACGCTATGTATGTATTATACACAGTTGTTTACATAAATTTTCAAAGCTTAATACTTAAATTTTACTTTTAAAACTTCAAATTGCTTACCAGATGTACTGGGATCAGGGGGAGCTGGGGGAGCACTGCATCTAGCCTTGTTGCTCTTACCGGAACTAACTGTAACAGAAGGTTCGAAGTTTGATTGTAAGGTGACATTTGTGTGTTATATAGACAAGTCCAAAAATAAGTGTCCTTTCACTAGATTAAAATTTAAAAAGTATCATCTGAAAAGTAACCCACCCTTAGCGCCTACAGAGGACCTTGTTCTCGCCATACTTAACCAACACAACCCCAATCACGTCGAGCAGCTTATTTGGCAGTTTATATAATACAGCAGTTCGTAGAGTTTGTGTTTTTGTTGCACTTTAAAGAATAATGATAAACAAAAACATCAAACTTTCTTGGCGGTGTTTACAATTAACTTCGCAAAATTTAGCGCCAATTTTGACTTTTTCTGATAAACAAGAAGCTTTTCCTAATTTAAGGCACAGGTATCAAGGCTGCAGCCGCATCGCATAAACACAAACGTCGTTGCTAATAGATATAAGCAATTACTATAAAATTTGTTAGAATGGTACTTCAATCAACATTTTATAGCATTTACCTGATTTTCATTATTTTACGCTTCAAATGACCTAAATTTGACTTTTTTTACATATCCATTTACCAAAAGACCGGTAGGCATAGCTCGAGAATGAGCTTCTTTTGAAAAAAAAAACACAAGCCAAAACGTCTTTTTCTCCCAGCTAACGCAGTTTGTACCCTGTATTTTAACTTTAGATTTAATTTACAATTTAATTCTCTATGCAATTTTTAAATAATAAAGGATAATCTTTTCAAATATAAGTTTCACTCGTAAGTACCCTGAACATTTGTTTACAATCCTTTCTTATCAGTTGTGTATTTGTGATATATTACCAAGAAGTGAATTTGTTTTCGTGTTTTTAATGCAAGGTAGTTGTCATGAAATAGGTACCTACGTTAGGGTTTGTACGGTATTTGAGCGAAAATTTTCAAATTTAGAAGTCAACTAAAAACATGTGTATGTATGCATTCCTTTCACGCTTTTGACACGAGGTTATATATAGAGATGTTACTGTTTTACATGATTCTTGTTATATGAGATTGGAGATTTATGTGCACGTTCTCAAATTACACCAAGCACGGAACATATCAATGACCACTTAGTTTGTATTCTTGTTAAAAGAACTTCCACTGCAACCTTATTATAACTAAAGGTTGGGAACTTGTTTACTGCCTTTGAGGCGGCATTACTAATACATTCATTTTTGGTGCATTAAGGGACTTTAGAAGTCTATTGGCGCAAGGATTTTATAGTATTAGAGAAGTAGTATATAGAAAATAAAAATGTAATAATAATATATATTGCCAGTAACAGTTACACTAGCAATAAGTTTAAGATTTAACGAAACTCGTCCAATTCGCACTTCAGTTACACTTACGTGGTGCATAATTTAATTTAGTAATTTTGTTGCTTATTTATTTAGATATAGCATGTGTATATGTCAATATGACAATGGCATATATACATTTATATATGTATCATTTTTGAGATATACTTAGGATTATAAAAAAATATAAGACTTCCGAAACAGGGGTCCTTCATTAGTTGTTAATAGATAGAAAATGCTAAATTTGGATTTGATTGTTAATGTTTCTTTTTTGTCCACTGATTCTTTTTTAATGACTAATAAATGATATGACATAGCATTCTTCAAGAAAAGTTCAAAGAGAGCTCTACTTCAAAGCCTGCACAGCATTGGCTATGGTATTTACCTTGTATTGTATATGTATTGACCTTGGGTATCGCAAATGTCTTTAAGTAATGGGGACCACTTACCATCTGGTGGCTTGACTGCCAATCTGTGTGGTAGGCTAATTATAAAAAAAATTACATGAGATAATAATAAGAATATTTTTTTGCTTAAACTATGATGGTTACAGAGATTCTATCAATTTAAAAGTTTAAACATATTTGGCCGATATTGGCATGCAATGTCAAAGAATGAATTCTATGATTCTTTGATAATTTATTGCCAATTACTAGTCAGTTTGTTAGAGCCCTTGACTACTGAGCTGGGGATCATGGATTTGATTCTCATCAAACACAATTCTCATCAAACACATCAAGCACAATTTTACATCCCATTGCTGGCTCTGTATCTGTATCTTTCTAGAAATGTATCTGTGACTATCCATTTAAAGATCTACATGTGTAGTCTATGAGCTGTGTGGAGGCTGTCTAATTCAAGATCAGCTGACTTTGTTGTTCTAGAATAATCTTTCTCAAAATCACAACACCCCCTTGTGGGTACTTAATATGACTCATATTATGATACTAGGTGATATAACTCATATGATACTAGGTAAACCTAAAATAGATTAACTTGTGGGAATGCTACAAAGTAATTGATTTTCAAAGGGACAGAAGAAATAAATGTGAGCACCTATTGCTTACAGTATTATTTTATACAGTGAGTGTCTACTTACTCTAATATATCTCGAAAGGTATAGGGTCCATGTACCCCTTCAGGCTGTGCTGAAAATTCACCTATACTATACCATGCAAGAATAGGCTATTAACTTCCAACAACTGCAATTGTAATTTTGTAACATAAATGTATTTGTACTTATATAAATATTATAAGTAAGATTTTTATTATTTTTTTTTAAATATTATAAGTGTAAAAGAAAACTGTAACAGTTCAGTCAGGCGAACATACTTCCTTATTGTGCAGAGGTGGGTGTACATGGCTGTGTCACAGTTTTTAACTATAGCAGTTGTTTATATACAATTTGTGTTTGTGCATTAATGTTTTTATGTTCAATAAATCTTTGAAATCTTTGAAACCTTGGAGTGTAGACACAATACCATAGGACATCTTATCGCATGAATCATTATCTTTACACATTACAATGAAATTATTATAATATTCTTGTTGTTTTTTTTTTCATTTGCAGTACAAGATATTCAAAATGGATGAAGAACCAGACATAGGCACCGAGGAAACTGAATTTGTGTATCCCAGGATAGAGAGCATATATTCCAATGTTGGAAACATTAAGTCGGAGCCTATAGACTATGAAGAAAATGGTAAGCTCAATTATTCAAATTTTAAATTCACAGCAGACCAAAATTGATTTATATCCCAAGATAAGCAACACCACTTGTGGTTTGCCTCAAAGGGGAACCTATAGGAGTGTAGGACACTCTCATGATTCATCAGTTATATATCACACTATGGAATAGGGTGTGAGCCTATTGCCATATAATGGGCACAAATGTCAACTTCCTATTACTACCGGGAATTGCAAGTCAGACATACCAAATAATATTGTAGCCAAAAAACGATATATAACTATGGTCAAAGCTTCAATTAACTACTTTTCACCAGTAATATCTTATAGGCTTATTTATACCAGTCTACCATCAAATATGCACTAGATCTTACACAAATGATAAATTATGATTATAGGTTTTGTTGGCCCCAAATTGAAATTGTTAGTGGGCAAAAACTTCCTATGAAAGTGCAAAGGGGTGATCATTTGGGGAGGCCAATATCTAGCAGAGATCTGGGGTAGTATGATGTGATTTAATGTTTTTTCTAAGTATTAATATATGATTATACAGAAACAGTTAGTAGATAGTATCTGTTTATTTAAAAATCCATTGCTGTTCATTAGTCTCTCTAAAACTTGAGAACAACTGAACCGATTTTTGCAGTACTAAATTTGCCGGGTCAACTAGTTTATAATAAAAACAAAACAACAACAGAAAATGTTTGAAAAAACAAAATAACTAACCGTGTTTATAGTAAATAAACACTCCACTTTTAATTTTTTTTTTTCAGATTACGAATCTACAGAAATAGCTGAATATGACCATTCCAATGAATATTATATGCCATTTCCAAACAAAATTATACTTGGCAGCAAGCCATCGATCAAAAGCTCCCTTGAACCAATCCCACAAACCAGCACAACACCAGATGTTTGGTTGGAACAGAAGAATTATGAATGTGACAGTTGCAATTTGTTATTTCCAACTGAAAACGAGTTGGACTCGCATAAGATGGCGACTCATTCATATCTGGTTCCGCGGCCAATGAGCAGAGCTATGAAAAGTTCAACAAAGTCCTCTGTTTCCTCAATAAGTTCCCAGTCATATATGGAGGACTCCAGTTCTCAAGAAAGCACAATGGGTCGACAAAAAGCAGTGAAAAGCACGGCGAAAAGCTCTCTATTAAACAAAAGCTTTCCATTATTAAAAGCGAGGAATAACATTGCAAGGTCATTTATTAACATGAAATTTCTTAATGTCAATAATGGAACAGGTGGAATGGACTCTGAATATACAGATAAGCTGCTATGTAAGCACTGTGATGTTCAGTTCCCAAATGAAATAGCACTCATCAAACACACGTACGAGTTGCTGCCCGAGCAGAACTTCAAGTGTGACCGTTGCAGCTGCGTCTTCACTAACACGAAGGATTTACGCGCACACTCCCTGTGCCATAATGTGCATAATCAATTGGCAGCTGTGCCTGAAAACAGGGAGTACCTGCAGTGTACGATTTGCTCGTGCTACTTAAAATATCCGACCGGCTTAAAGAATCACATGTTCAAAAATCACAGGACCCACGACTATATGATAAAATTAGGCAAATTCAACGGCCAGTGCACTGTGTGCGACAAATACTTACTCACACAGCCCCAGTATAACAAACACATCGCGAACATCCACCCTAAAGTGTACACAGCCAGGGCGCCCTTCAAGAGTAAGGCAACAAAAAATCCAGTGCATGTTCAGAAAAATAACGCATTTTCTATCCGAAACCATACAAATCTAAAGGTACACCCGCCAAAACTGAAACCTAAGTCGCAGCTATTCAAACTGTCCAAGATCCTGACAGTGAAAGACCCGCCCATACCAAAACAAGTCTTATTTAAATGCAACAAGTGCCAAATTCATTTCGTTACATGTTCGAAGGCGTACGAGCACTCAAAACGGTGCGTTTTGGCGAAAGGCGATTGGAAATGCAATAAGTGCAGACGCTCGTTCACGCAAGTCGAGAGGCTTATCCATACGCTTCAGCACGGCGTATCTGACAAATTCAAAGTACACATTGTCGACGACAAAATTGTCTCCAGAGTGCTGTGTCGGTGTCCAAAATGCGAGATGCATTTTGACGAGAACTCCTTCTGGCAGCACGTGTCGACGGACTGCGAGCCGCAGATAGGCTCAGATTGCATCAAGTGCCACTTGAAGATAGACAAAGATTCGCGGATGAAGCACAGGAGAAGTCACAACTTGTACAACTACGCACGCTCTGATTACATCGTGGTTGAATTCGCTGAAGCGTCCCTACACGAGGAATCGTCCAGCGAAGTCACCGAAGACACAAAATGTAACACCAAAACCCTTCTCTTCTGCGTCAATTGTAAAACTCACTTGAGTAAAGTTAGAGAAAATTATATGCACATGTCTGGCAAATGCCGGCGATTGGACAAAAGATACTGTCAGCTATGCGGCTTGCTCTTTACCAGCAAAACTATAAAAAGGCACACGATTATGGCTCACCAGGAGCAGAATTTGAAGTTGTGTGACTTCACTTTCGTAAGGATCCAAGATAACGTGCAGATAGCTCCACCAATGCCCGAATTTTTCCAGTGTGATAAATGTAGTGTTCGTTTCAGTACACTTAGTACTAAAAAATCGCACATTTGCAAAATTCAAGATGCGAAACAGTGTTTGAAATGTTTAGAAAAATATGACGCTGTGACATACGATTTACATTTGAACTTTCATGAATATGAGAGTAATTTTCAAGAGGAGGCGAGCAGTTCGAACCCTGAATGCTACAAATTCTATTCGTGTATAAGTTGTAAGTATGGCTTCTACACTTACGATAACTTGGTCGAGCACTGTCAAGAACACTACACAGATACTGAAACGTTGACGGGAACTCTGTGCAAATTTTGCAAGCTTAGCTACATGGATTCTAAGCACAATGAAGTACATTTTAGTCGCAAAAGTTACAAAATATTAAAATTCAATCACGAAAAGCTATTGAGCGAGGATTGGCTGACTGGTTTCGGTCCCGTGCGTAACGATGAAATAGATGAAATATTAGGTAAGAGTGTGTACGGCGTGTTGAGGAATGTTCGACTCCAGGTGTTATCATACGGTCCGCGAGACAGGAGCTTGTACAAATGCGTCCAATGTCAAATGTGCTTCGAGCCCGAAGGCATAGTAGAGCACACAAAGGAACCTTGCACAAACACTGTTCTGCACGAATGCGAGAGTTGCGAGGCGACATTCCAAAGTAAAGGCTCTCTACACAAACATACAAAATTGCACGTTATATTCGGAGACGATATAAAGTTTACACTGATCACCTTCAACGATGCTCTTGACAAAGATCTAAATGAAGCGCTCAGGACAGGCCGGAGGAAGGAGTCGCTAAAGTTCAGAAAGTGTCAGCAATGCGAATTACTTATAAAGAAAAATGAATACGAAACACACGTAGAGGCACACAATAAAAACAAATGCGACGATGTTGTTGACAGGGCCGATATGAAAAAGGGTTTCAGTATAAACCAACCGGAGGATGCTAAGAGGAAAATGTACACTGTGTATCAGTGCAAGAGTTGCAAGTCGACTATTATGAACAGAGTGAATATCATTCGTCACAGCTGCGGACCGCCGAACAGCACGGAGCAATGCAACAAATGCTCGTTGTGGTTCCGTGTGTGTTCCTCAAAGCGGCACGTCGACTTGCACACCGCGCTCCCCAAATTTGTCACAAACAACATCACGGTGCTGGAGTTCGAGTTGCACAATACGGGGGGACCTGTTGTTAAGAAACGCAGGCGTTATTCCTCCGATGGCGATGCCTCTATTTTATCTCTGCCTATATCTAATACAGTGCAAAAGACATACGGAACTAGAATAAACCGCGTCGAAAAGGTCTTTAACGACTTTTCAATGGAAAGCGAAGACAGTCAAGACAACATGGATTATATTCCGGAAGTGAAAGAAGAACTAGATGAGTCTGAGTCGTTGCCGGAGATAGATAAATGGATAGTAGACAAGAAGTACAAATTGTATCAGTGTAAGAAATGCTACTTGTGTTTTGTGCTCAAAAAGGTGTTGCTAATGCACCAATTGACGTGTGAGATCGACAGCTCGTCTGCGACAGCTTTCGTTTGCAATCTCTGTGATCTAATCATTCATCCATCATTAACGTGGTTTCACGAGAAGTTACACGAATACGTCAACATGAATACTTTAACTCGTTTTTACTACTTAATCCAAGTGTCCACGAACGGTGTCGATGAGTTTAAAGAGAAGAATTGGCTGTACAAGTGCAAAGCTTGCGAGGTCTACTACATAACCTATAGAGCTTTGGAGTATCACTTTTCGAACAACCACAAAAGTGTACATGATTACGTCGACTGTGACCACTGTCATCTAAAATTTACGTTACACACTCGCACGAAACACGTAAAACTTCATCACTATAAAAGTAATCGGTTACAAAATAATTTTAATGTGGAAATTGCTGAGGAAGGATTAATTAAAAGGGGTGAGTTGAGTCTCACTCCTCTCGATGTCAGGCTGGCTACTGAAGTGAATACAGCGGAGCTAGACAAAAATGTTGATGATAACAGAGAATTAAATCGCATGGATATAGATAGTGAAATTAGTAACGCGGTAGATAAAACTCTCGCCAATGTCAACAGAGAAAATGACACTGAAAACAATGTTGTCGTAGAAACAGTTACAGGTAAAGACTTAGATGCCAGTGAAGCTGAGTATTCAAAAGTGGAATATATTGACGTTAAGCGCAACGGAAGTGTTGTGGACAACAACTTATACAAGTGCACTGTATGTTCGGTTCATTATATAAATAAGCATACGTTAGTTTGTCATGTTAAATCAGAAAATCATCTTGCTAGCACTGGCATCTGTAATGAATGTGGTCTAATATTTGGCAGCCGGACATTAGAGAAACATAAAATGATACAACATAAGAAACTAAAGCTCACCCGCGATGACTTCATCATAAGTACAATAACAGGAGAAATGGTGAAGATTGATCCCTTTTTCGTTCCGAAAATGGAAATATGCGATCGTATGAGTGCACATGATGATGAGTCTAATGACGATTTACACAATGAACATGAGATCGTAAGAGTGGACAGTGCTATAGAAATGTCTAAACCTATAAAGACACACGAGCCCTCTGTCCTAGGTCACAACGTATATAAGTGTGTCGAATGTTCCATACATTATGTTAATAAGGGCGATTGGCTAACGCATGTAGTAACTAGAAAACATGCGCCGTCTAGAACTTTAGACTGTGACATATGCGGATTAAAATTTGATAGCGGTTCCTTGGCAAATCACAAGAGTGTACAACACGATAAGCTTAAGCTGACCTTAAAAGATTTAATTATTACTGATTACGTCGGATTGAGAGTACACGTCGGAGAAGAAAATGAAGAAGATGCCAAATGCCCTTCAACGAGTGGCGCTGATGAATTACTTTCAGGAGATCAAGAACATAAAGTCGTTGAAAAAGACAGATTGAAAATTTTCAAGTTATACAAATGCAAAGATTGTGGAGTTTGTGTTCAAAAAACTCTAAGAAAACTTCACGTGTGCTGTTCGGATATTCAAAAGATATATTGCGTCAATTGTTCGCTGTCTTTTAGGAGAACCGACTTACTACAACATAGACGATTACATAAAAAGCACCCCGGATTGTCCAGGATAAACTTTTCGCTTACCAAATTCGGATGTCGAAGAATGAGTAATCGTAACATCTATAAATGTGTTAGTTGTTCAACCCATTTCGTGAGCTTACAAACATTGGAATGGCATATGAACACGTGGAAACATAATACTAAAAGAGTTAGGTGTACGGTTTGTGGTTTATACTTTGGAAAATTATCTCTTACTCGTCATATGTACCTGCACCACACGAAGATGAATTTGAAAATCGACCAATACAACATCGTTTGTGTGGATGCGGACATAAATGTAGCTGGCACAAAGGAGTCAGATATTACAAATGCCTCAGATACAAAGCCTGAGCCAGTAGATTTGGTGCCCAATTCAAACAACATTGTACTATTCAAATGCTTTGAATGCGATGTCTACTTCCTAAACCAAGAGACTTATTATGAACATATATATAAACACACCAATTTGGACCCAACCGAATTCATAGCTTGCAAAATGTGCGACTTGCAATTCTTAACGAACACGCTTGGAGAGCATATGAAAGGTCACAGAGACAAAACGTTCAACTTGGACAAGGTTTTAATAGAAGGCTACCAACCCAATAGCATTAAATCAACAAAAATAGAAAGATTTTTGACTGTCGATAGACTAAATTCGAAGCTAGTAAGTACCACAACACCGTTCGATGAAGACGTAACTATTGCGAAGAGATCTGACGAGCAGCTGAGCACAATTGACTCTACTAGCGATGAGTTGCCTCGGACGACTCAAAGTACTGTTGTCGCCAACAATGAGTCTTAGCTGGAAGCAATTAGGAATGTAGCGCTATATACAGAGTGGGCTTGTTAAATGTAAAACGGTGCACAAAACTCAGTAGGTCCTAGCTCTAATGTATCAAGCTGGTAAATAAACGAAATACTGTTATTCATTTCAAAAAGTTTTTGAAAAACCTGCAGCATGCTGCGACGCTTATGCTAGTTTATGTTGCCCTAAATATACTTCGTTTAACATATTGATACCAACGTAATATTATTGAATCTCTTTACATAACATTTTCACTCTTTATATAGCTGATGAACTATACGTGATTATTAAGCGTAAGAGCGTTCAGATAAGTAGGAATCAAAATGGTGATATGTGTTGTTAATTTTGTTTTGTACTAGTTTAGTTGAAGTTATATTAGTTAGCTCTTAGCAGTTCATTGTTTCATACGCTAAGACTAGCGAGGTTCGTTACTTAGAGCTAGTTAGGTTAAGTTGATTAATTTGTCATATAGTTTAAGCGGAAAAAAGTGATGATAAATGGTTTAACTCTCCTCACACTGGCTACTTGATTACCCTATTGAAGAAAACTGATTACTCTGAAACTGAAAATACGATTTTAACGACTGAGCTTAAACTTCTGTAAGTAGGTTACCGAGTTGAGTGCAAGTGAAAAGATTATCAAATTGGAGATGACAGCTGTTTCGAGCTACCCCCACTCGCGCCTAACTCGTTACTGTTTTGTCAGTGTGAGCGAGAGAGCGAACATAACCTTACTTTAGTATATAATGTTGACAGTATTTTTCGTGTGAACTTAGCTATAGTGTTATAGTCATAAGTGAAACAAAATTATAAATTTGTATGATATATTATTACACGTATTTAATGGAATGGAATTTAATATAATGGAATTCACTAAATTGCTAATAGATTCCAATAAACCGTCGTTACCCCGACATTCGACTGTCCGTTGGTCTCTTGGGTGTCTTACTAAACATACAGAAGTGATTTTGAGGGTTTTCCTGTAAATAATCTATGAAACATACGGTGTAAATAGAAATCGGTTTGGTTTACATTCAATTCTAATCGAGTCGAAGGTCTTGCGATATGTATTCACGCGCCAAGTGTCAGAAGTACTGTCTCCAGCAGCATAGTACGGTGGACAAGCAAGATATTTAACGCGTTCTGTGACTATGTGTCAATGGAAACCGCGCACGAGCACTGAGCAGCAGGTATCGCGGTGTACGCCAAGATATATTTAAATAGTGGTTATCCGTCTTTAGTATATTTATTCGAGCAGTCTATCTAATGCATTAATTCCTTTCGGATGGGCTCGACTGTGCACGAAAATACTGTCGTGTTACTTATATTTAAGTCAATAAGGACATACTAAAGTGGTAAGTGGCAACGTTCAGTGTGTAGTTTTAACAGAGACTTTGTATTGACGACAGCTAAAGCTAGCTGTGGTACCCGTTGCACCAGTGTCGCGAACGTTGTCTCGTGTAACTGTCTGCATTTCTAATTTAATATTATGCGTACAGAGATGTTGTTTTGCTTGAATTTGGGCCTTGATTGTATTTAGTTTATTACTTCTTAACCGTATTCAGAAGTAGAAAATGAATTTTAACTAAAATTCTGCGGCTCACCGGTGATATTACGACCTTCAAACGTGACCTATAAACAGTTCAATAATGAAATGAAAATGACACATTTGATGAATAAAATCATATTTTGTTTATATATTTCTTTGTTTAATTTTTTAGAGGTTCGGTAGCTCAGGTTCTTATAGATTACAATTTGACCAGTTTTAGTCACGCCCCTGTTACTGATGTCATTAAAAAATGTGATTTTCACTAGAATATAGAATATACCTACATATTTTCATCGTCTCCTCTTAATATTCTGTAAATGTTAAGCGCTTGGATCTCGTGATCTTGTGGCGACCCTTTCTTCCAACAAATATCGTATTTGTTGGGAGAGGAAATTTTCGGAAAGACGTAAAAGATTCCTATAAAATTCTGTGTTTTTCTAAAGTCAGAAAGCATTTTAGTAGTGTTTAAAATAGTCTCGGAACGACGACAATGTACCACCGGTACAGAGTGGTTCCGAGCGCGGAGAAGGACCGAGCGTGCGTACTCCACAAATACTCTAAACTGTACGTTATTGTAACATGTATTTTACACATGTAACACAATCTTGCCATAAACATATATACCTACGCAAAGTGGCTGGCAGTGGTTGGATGCGAAGAGCTGAAGATCGGGCTCAGTGGTATGTCATTGGAG
>DWEC01000536.1:0-16550 GCA_018245735.1 Microceris miodesmiata
GGTAGTGGTAAGAGTTCCATACATACATACATATGTTATCAGCCTACTCCCGTTCACTGCTGGAAATAAGCCTCTTAAGCACGCCACGTAGCTTGATCTTCAGCTCGTCGCATCCAACCACTGTCAGCCACTTTGCGTACATCGTCACTCCACGTCTAGCTGGAGGGCGTCCTACGCTACGTTTGCCAAGTCCCGGTCTCCACTCCAGAACACGTCTGCTCCAACGTGACCAGCCCACTGCCACTTCAACTTGCTAATCCTTTGGGCTATGTCGAGAACTTTCGGACTCTGTTGGATCGTCTTACTTCGGATTCAATCCTTTAGAGAGACGCCGAGCGAAGCCCTCTCCATAGCTCGCTGAGCGATCTTAAATTGGTGGACCAGATGCACCGTGTATGTCCACATCTCGGCTCCGTATGTCATAACGGGTACGCACTCATTGAAGACTTCTTGTCAGGCTTTGCAGTAGCGGTGATGAAAAGGCGTGACGAAATTTCCTATATGCTGCTCAGCCAAGCTGAATATAGAGAGTAGGGGAGAGCGAGGCTGGAAGTGCCGTTTTTTAGAAAATGCTCATTTAACGCTTATCGTATTAACGGTTTTATTTTTGTTAATGAATGTTAAATTTAATGTAGTTTTAGATAATTTTAATATACAACCTAGTTTTCAACCTACAATCAATGTAATGCAACTAGGGAGAGAGGCACAATTGACCCCGCCGGGGGTCGTGTTGTGCCGATGTTGAGGTCGGTTCAGATAAAAACCCATCATTTTAGTAAAATATTAATTACACAAGCTCGAAAACTTGTAAAATAGCCCGAGAAGTATAAATGCAAAAATATTTGACGTAATTCAATCCAAAACGAAAATATGCATACATATCTCCTTTCATTTTCGATCTACATTTATCGGCACTATTTACCTCCGGCACTTTCAACCCCGCTTCCCCCTACCATTTATATCCAAATATTTTAAAATGATATTAATACAATAACCAAAACGTAAAGCGATAGTAATTCAGACTAGTAATTTCTTCAGATTTTCTTCGGAAGTTATACGAATAGCAGACATGCAATCGATTTTCTTTAAGTATATGTATATATCCGTGGGAAGTTCAACAATGTTTGTGTACATGAGTTTTGGAAAAGTCACGTGCTATAGAGAATAGTCTTGTTGAATGTTTCTGGTTTTGATGCTACAACCACCAACATTTATTCTGTGTGTCTAATCAACCAACTACTACAACTGTCTAGTATGGCAATTTGCATTGTTACTCACACAAATATATTTCTTGGGTGTAAAGAATGCGCTGCAGAGGAACGCTTGCGCGGCGTAACTGTGTGGCGTATGGACGCTGCCGCTAAACACTTTGTGAATTATACACTCCTAATAACACGTTTACTTTTATTTCTTTATGTTATATATCCTCCTATGTAGTGCAAAAATTAATCTAATGTAGCGGTCAACTTTCATTGAGAAAGCCATCACTTTTGTTTGGCGTTATGTCATGCATTTTTCCTTAGAAAGCCAATTTCAAAATTTAAAAAGTATTATTGTGATATGAGAGAATGTACACTTCTGCCAGTGCGTTGTAATACACAGTACAATATATCGAAGCTTATTTAAACTCTCACACCAGCGTTTTATTTCTTCCAGGGTTTCATAATTTCCATACTAATTTCTTTTTTATATAACCATGAAAAATTTTACGCAAAATTAACTTGTGACACGTCTGCTCAGTGTAGAGGTCCGGGGGAGGGGGATAAATGGTATAATAAATGGTAAATAAAAAAGCAAATGCATTTACTTTTTATGTATTACTTCTGTCTATTGCAGTGTCTTAGTCTTGCCATAAATATATATGTTACAAAGAAAAACACCATTATTTTATTGTACGTAACATTTATTACTATTACAGTCTATTAGTTAAATACATTAATATAAAACCATTAAAAATATATAACGCTTATTCGAAGTGGTCTCCATTGGCTGCAATACAGTCCTTTAAATGTTGGGCCAGTTATCAATAGCAGCACGCACTCTTTCTATGGGAATCTTCAATGCCAATCTGCCAATCTTCTGGATTGTTTTAGGGACTCCAAACTATCATGGCGTTTAGAACAAGTCTTACTCTCTAAACTGACCATAAATCATAATCCAGTGGATTAAGATCAGGGCTAGCTGACGGCCAATCTTCAGTTCTGATGAAGTCCGCAATTATGGTTTCTAAAATCAAGATTGGGTTGATCAAGCTTTATGACCCGTTGCAGAGTCTTGCTGAAAGTACCATTCTTGGTTATTGGACATAGTGTTGTTAAAGGACCTAACTACCTTCTCAAGAATGGTATCTTGATTGATACACTTGTGCCAATGTTTTGATACCTTTTTCACAAAAATAAAGCTCAGTCACTCCTTCATAGCTGACGCCCCACCAAACCATCACTAAGTCAGATAATGCCCACGTTGTACTCTGTTGACTGGTTGGGAAGCTTCTTTAGAGCTTTCAGCATAAATACGGTAATTTTGTTAAAATATTGCTAAATTTTAAAAGTTTTCTCATCCGCAAAACAAAATTTTTCTTTGACCTTCCTTTGCGTAAAGCTTAAGTAGTTGTTTTAATTTTACTACCCAATTCTCGAGCAGCGAAGTCGTGGCGGAGAGTGCCTACGCCGGAAGCTCATGAGGAAGGACCTCTTACAGGTCCGAAACTAGTCGGGCCATCTCGAAAAAAAAACGCACGTGAGTTAAACCGGTACATTTATAATCATATGTTACGCGTTTTGATGAATCAAGGATAATGTAGTTTCAAAACAATTTCACATACATGTAATATAAATTATCATAAACTATAAGTCTAAACAAAATCGACAGCACATACAAAACACACTGTGTTAATTATATTACCGAAATTTCTAGTTTGACGCAAGATACAGAGCAATGTACAAAACATTGTTAGAAATCACGTTGGATTGAATTATACAATTAATAAGAATAATCTTCATGAATCACTTAATAAATACTATGAGAGAGACTACACAACTAATGAGTTGAATGATCCGTTGACCTAACGGTTAGTAAACATGACTAATGATCAGTATATGTATAGGAATTTATACATAAATGTATATTGTTTATCAGCTTCGCTTAATAGATAGGTACTGTACTATATTTCGGATCAGATGGTCATATAAAAAAATAGTCAAAATAAATTCTAGTGCTTCTGAGCTAAATTTCATTTATCAATATTAAAATAAATTCAATAATAAATGCAGACAAAATTTGACAAACTAGCTACGACTAATTATGTCACGTGTGCCTCATTAATAATACAAATAATACAGAATTAGTTACTGCATGTGTAATTTTCAATAGTGAAAAGCAGGCTCAAAGATTTACATAAATTTCCACACGCCAGATCCCTTACGAGGTAGGTAGAGAACACGGAGTGTTATGTAAAATGTATGTATAAATATATGTACATATGTATCGTTGCAGACCAGCCATAATTTTACCACATTAATCACTTTCTCCATATGAGTACATGTACGCCGGTTTTGGAAACTTCCATCTCCCCCAGGGCAGAACTTGAGCTTATTTTTTGGCTTTTAGCTTGAGTGTACTTGAACTTGGTTAAGATGGGTGAACCTTGGTCTCTCTCGGCACCAGCACCCATCAACATTCGCACGTGATTGATGCCTGATAAATAATACGTTTGTTTACTGATCTCTTTCTAACTTTTACATAGAGATTGTGTACTAAGCTCGTAGCCTTCATAAAAAATACACGATACTGATGGAAAAATGATTACGTTTTGATAGTTGGTCGCCATTTGTCGAAAATGCCGTCCCTTGTCAAACATTTTGCGGCAGCCACAATAGAGGGACAAGATTTTAATTTCGCGATTTGTACGTCTCTTTGTTGTAGTTTTCACAATTATTTATCGAAACACACAAACAACTCAAAGTGACGTATAATTTTGTTTTTATTGCATAGTATTATTTATATTTTGTAGTAAATAAACAATAATATACAAATTATGTTATATTACATGTATAAACGTAGTGTAGGACGCCCTCCAGCTAGGTAGAGTGATGATGTACGCAAAGTGGTTGGCAGTGGTTGGATGCAAAGAGCTGAAGATCGAGCTCAGTGGCGTGCCATTGGAGAGGCATATGTCCAGTGGACGGGAACAGGCTGACGATGATGATGATGATTTATTTTTTAACATACTAAGCCTGTCACTGGCACTGATAGTCATGCCACGCGCTCTCTACAGCAACTTCAATATCCATGCTATAGTATTATCGTTCCACTGTTGGATAGACTAGATAGATAGTTGAGAAAGATTACCACCAAGGTCTGCCATCCAGGCCAAATGAGTGTACTAGCATATTTTACATACGTAAGAGAATATGTTAGAGAAGTATAAGGTATCTCTAATTGAACGCAATTACATATAAATTTGGCAGTAATTTTACTGCAGGCTTCTTGTCAAACGTCCACTTGCTCGTCACAAAAATGGTAACATCTCCATCACCGAAAGTCAAGCCGTAGTTGATAGATGTTCACAAATCTATACACCTCTTTTCATAAAACTTAAAACTATGTGCAACTGTTTTTATAATGTATTCAATGACAATAACTAAGTAATTTATTGTAAAAACCTTAGTTTATTTAAAATGCAAACTTCAAAAGTTATATAAGGGTTATTATTATGAATTCGAAGCATAAATTTTTCATTTCAACTATACAGCCGGTTTACATGAATACAATGACTTGTTGACTCAAATATCACTCCATTTCTACACAACAATCACAACGAATCTACAGCACGATTTACTCGAATATGCTAATAACTTTTTCTACTGACATCGGAAAATAGTCAATAATAAACCTGATATTTTATCGTGATTCTAACATTACATAGGTGCAATTAAAAAGCGATTACATTAATAAAATGTGGCAAGGACCTTATGTTTCGCGAATGCACATAAGACTAATAAACACTACCAACCCGCCATTATTACGATAATGGTAAACTCATGTGTTCATACTCAGACTTTCGTCCAATAACACGAAGATAAAAATGGCTGAAAAACTCGTACATAAATGTCGGTATTTCCTAAGTCGTAATTGACAAAGACATCCTGAACAGGCGTGTTTAGAATAAGTCCTTCAAAGAATAAGTGACAGAATAAGACACAGAATAAGTCAAAAAATAAGACACACAATAAGTCCTTCAAAACAACATTTCTATGTACATATATCCGACACATATGAAATCGAATTCGAATTATACGCGGAAAACCATCTCTATAAAGTATTAGTATACATGTACCGTTGAATGCAGCTTATACTTTTGTAAGAAACATGCTTTTTCTAATTGAACAGCAATACTATAAATGATCAAAGAATTTACCAACCCTTACGATTGATGCTGATTGCGATACGATGAAAACAACTAGTATATATCGTTCAATCTTTCTCTCGTAACTATTTTGATGCTTATTTGTTACTATAAGTAAAAAATTAACATGTGTAATAATGCAATAATATAAATTTAAGACCAACAGATATGTATACTCTCACGTTTGGTCTAATGATTCATCATCATCAGCCTGTTTAGGTCCACAGCTGGACAAAGAGTGGATTCTGCTCATAATCTGATTACCTACGATAGCACCAGGGAAATTGGATTAGATGATTGTCCTTTCATAAACATGCCACATCCTTCACATTTCTTGTCATCGCAACGTAAAGTAATTGCTAAATTTACAGCCAATATTCTAAAACCTTTTTGGCTAGCTTTTCCGAACGCCCAATTCCACATTGCATAATCTTTTATAAGAGAGAAATAACCGATGTTGGTTTCTGTACGTATCTTATGTTAACCAAATCCTATTTCTGAATTTAAAAGCTGCCCTCAAGTCGTCATCAATCTTGTCAGTCCCATCGATCTTGATAATTGCCGGGCTATAATTAACTATGGGCTCCTAAAGCCGAGCGAAATTTACTTCGAGTGTTGGCTCTATCTAACAATTTATTTTGACCAACCGACCATATATCTACTCGGTATTAGTGGATATGTGGGCATTGCCTTAATATACGAAGTACTCTTAACCTTTGATCTTAATTAATAACTTACTTACAGTAAACCAAACAGACCCCATATTAATTTGAGGGAGATAGATAAATTTACTACACACGTATATATGTATATGGTGAACGAATAAGTTACGAATCAATGAGAAACTATCGCTGGATAACAAAATATACCGAAAACTAAGAATGAAATATTAATCCAGTTCATGGTATTTTCGAGAGGTAAAGTGTTTACCGCGACAGCTGTAAAATGTTAGTAACCCTGGAATGTGTAAAAGCGACGGTGGCAGCAATAAAAGCGCGAGTAAATCTATAAACTTTTTCCAATTTCACTTTGACCCGGTGAAAAATTCCAATACCAGCTCAATCCTTGTTGACAAGATCTCATACATAGTGTATGAGTTAGTTTTTGAGTAACTACCGACTTTATATTTCAAACAAATATACCGATAACTGAATAAAATTGTACAAAACGGTTATCTTCATCTTTCAGATAGGTACTTCATGTTTATACTGAATGCCGAAACAAATGGCTATGGGTTTTCATTACAGGGCTGTCTTAGATAGTTCGGTTAAATTTGTTCGGTTAAAATAATGTAAAACACAAACATTATTAAAAATGGCAACATAATTATACAACGACTAAGACACAGTACAAGCGGAAATCTACTCAGATTTCAATTATAATCCTTAATGTCGTAGTCTATTGCCACCAGATCCTTGCCCAAACTATTTTCCACAAACCAAGATCTTGTTATGATGCCATATCAATTTAATTAAACTTAAATGAGTAGCATACAATTTGAATGAGATATTAAAAAAACAATATCATGGAAATAAAGTCCTCTTGGAGATTGCGTTGTTTCGTCCCGAAACGTCGGGGGACAAGATATAAACTAAAGCCGGAGACCACTAAAGTGTTACTGACAGCTGGATTTTAGTCCCAAGGGTCTTGTAATGCTCAGATTGAAGCAATATTACAAAAAGTGGCCGATGGCCTACTAGTAAAATGGAAAGATCTACTTTAGATAATACGTAGTCAAAAGGCCTTAGTCTTATTTAGAGTACAATGACAGTTAGAATAAAGGAAATTTTTTTTTTATTTATCTCGATGAAGTTTTATAAGAGGAAACTTAAATAGTATATAGTAACGAGACAACAATGTCTCCAGTCATCCATTAAGACTATTAAGTCAACATCTGCAGACGCTCATGATAAAACGTGCAGAACATAATGTGCTTTGCTGTCTAAAAGCACCCAAAATAACTAAATAACCTTCAGTGTCCCTTCTGTAAAAAAATGAATTTAGTAGTTAGGTACATCATTAGCATACTTCAGTACACTGTTGGACTTAGGACTTATCTAGTGAATACCACCATGCCCTTCTTTGGTTTCCTCATCCAATTTCTACCTGATTTTACTAGGCATTTTAAATTATCCTAATAGTACCAGTCCAAGGTTTCTATTAATTGTTAAATAGAACAGTAACCGTAACAAGAAATTTATAAGACAAAACGGAAAAAAACTCTGTAAGAACCATATCGCTATTTCTAAAAACCTGAGCCAAGTAGGAACCTGTCAAGAATTTGTAACTTTTACTGATTATAAGGAATCAAACTCTTGAATCATAGACATATTAATTTAACACTGTTTTAAGTAAGCAATCTCATAATTTGGTCTTATAGGATCTTCTGTCAATAGCGAAGAAATTAATAAGGCATACTTTATCAAGTTCTTCGCAAATATGGAGCTTAATAGCAAAAATGCAAATAAAGATATTACGATCTTTATTGTCACGGGGAACTGTGTTACTGCGAGGAATTTACTTTATCCATAAAACCTATACGTTTATTCTATATAAATGTGTTTTATTGAATATCCACCATAATTATAAAAGTTCCATAAAACTATAAAGTGCTTCCAAATTTCCATATATATATATGTGTGTGTGAGATTTTTTTTACATAAAGTACGGTTTGCTTTTAAGTACGTCCTCGTTCTTTGTAACCTTTTTTGGCTGTAGAAGTTTTACTAAGACTTATATTATTTCACCTACATTAATCTATAAAATCAGAGATTTTGCATGATTCGGAGCCCAGCACAGAATCAATATAAAGCCGCTCGACTGAAACCCAAGAATCTTGTTAAACATTCTACCGTATTAATTTGCTCACATACCTAAGTTCATCTAAGTGTATACGTATGGAAATTAAACCATTATCAAAAATGACTGTCTGCGAAACTCATTCAAAATGGTAATGCGTGGAGTACCAGAAGCGATCGCTTGGATAAATCCGCACAGTCCGCCCTCCATCCGTTCATCCATCACAGCCCTCTAACTGCCACAATTTCCATTCCATTGAGCCGAAATTTCAACGCTAAAGGGCTAATCTTGAGATCTACATTTGGAGCATCGTGTAAAAGCAAAAATGTCTACTTGGTACTCGTTCAACGAGAATAGATAAATTTGGTTTCAGGCACAAATATAAAAGAAACACAACGCAACGTTCTCGTCTCTGTGTAATCTAAAAGGGCTCATCGTAAAAGTACTTCGGCCTCCCCACAAAGATTCATAAGAAAGTTATTTCTTAAGTAAATGTTTCATTTTCTCGTCTCTTTTTTGACTTTGCCAAAGAATGGCATAAATGACGTAATCCCCTTACAGAGACAGCTTAATTGTGTTAAGTCAAGTTACTCATACTTATGTAGATCAGAAAATTGTCGATCTTTTTACTATTTAATTTTCACCTCTATAGTACTTAATTCTTGGTGTAAGTCAACCAGAATTATTATGCGTAAATTGTGTTTTAAATGTGTTATAATAAAGTCTTAATATGGGATTTACGTCAAATATGGCGAATGTAATTTTTTTTCATATTCGGCTCATAATGAGCATTCGTTTTCATACAGTTTTTATAAATTGCAGAGGTACTTAGAATGAGTTAGAAATTTGAACTCTGCAAAGGCAGTTACGCAACCACTCCAAGGGATGCACATGACTTCAGTCCCCAACATTTGTTTCTATGAACAACATGTTTATCTCATAAGAGGAGAACGTCACAGGAGTTTTTAAGCGCCAGATAAAGCGCGCAACTTTAAACATGAACTTCTTTTATCTTTTAGCTGATAAAATTTATTCTTAGCTGGTATTGGACATTTCAATATTATACGCAAAATTAAAAAATAAGTGACGAAAACATATTAATTATGTACTCTAATTTTAAATAAGGCGGAAAATTCAAATCTTACCTGAACTTTCGCATCCAACTTTTTAAGGTACACCAGGTGTTTATATAGCGTAAATGTCACTAAAACTGTTCATTTGTTCACGTCCATTGCATTACGGGACACGCACGGTAATCTCGGAAAGTTTTACTCTGGAGAATCGGCGCGGGGAGTCGAAAGTTGCGGGCGGGCGAGCGAGCGAAGGTGGTGCAAGCCGCCAGAGAAGTGGCGGGCGCGTGCGGGGAGAGCGAAGGGAGTATCGAAGAACGCATGCGTTTTTGGATGTCCGCGCCCGGAGCCGGCTGACGTCATGGCATCCGCGACGGGGCCACCCGATTCGCAGAGCCTGGCCTTGTTATCCTCACACCGCACCTTCTATCCTCCTAAGGCCCAACTATTTATTCGGCGAAATCTACTTAAGACTTGTTTGCGATACGTACTGTAAAATGATAGAAAAATAAATCAATATTTCGCGCCAGAACTATGTCTTATTTTAACAATGTTTTGTCATATCGGGCATAAAAGTTACTTGTGTTTATATTCTTATATTGGAATTATTTGTACTGGAATTATTTAAGTTGGAATTATTTCTTATCTGTTCTGTAACATTCGCTACTATAAAGTTTACTTTATACTAATGATAGGCTATACTGACATTGACGAGACGAGTTCCGAAGTTCCCGAAACACAAACTCAAATAAAATCTTAAGTCGCTTAGGTGGAAGTCACCGTAAAATGAGCTCAAGTCGACTTTAAGCGTCTACTTATCGCGACGATGGTAATTTCAAATAACACAACACTCGGATAAGTATTAATACCAGTTACAAGCTCGAAAACTTATTATATCGAAGATAAATTTATTATTGGGTTTTTGGACTTTGAATATCAAACTAATCACTTTTACATTCAAAATAAATTGTGAGATATTGCAGTAGATAAAATACAGTAATCGTACTCTCTTATCTCGTACAGGAATTTCTTATTTTTAACCTTCTCTCACAGCACTACATACTCATATGAATACTTTTAAACAACAATAACGCTTGCTATATGTGATGGAAATTTTGAAACGAATAATAATTTTAATGGTAAGTTTTAACGGCCTCTTTTGACTGCCTCATTGGTCGAGTTGCAAGCGCGACTGCCGATCAGGAGGTCCTGGGTTCAAATTCCGGATCGGATACTATTGAAATTTTCCAATTAAGAATTTTTAGTAGAGTCTAGATGTGTGCCAGGTGTATGGCAATAGGCTCACCACCTATTCCATGGGACTTAAACGTACCAGATGAAACGTGGGAGTGTACTACATTCCTCTACCTACCCCTTTAGGGATTATCGGCGTGAAGTTACGTTAAGTTTTAAATACCACGGAGGCTTTGTTTAGAGGCCTTGGTTATATTTTCTTGTTTCTTACGAAGTATCAATATTTACATTATGGAGATAATCTTGCTCCCGAGAAAAATGTTGCGACCTATTTTCCTGTAAGCTTGCTAATTCCTTGTTTGCTAAAAATTTTGCATCACGTTCAAGCGGTGTCGAAAGCCGCTTACGGAAAGTCATAGCACCACCTCGAATGTTGAATAAGATGTCTATGATACGTTGACAAGAAATAAAACTAAAATTTTTATACAGTGTATTCGTTAAAACTGCGTCAGTAAAATACGTATCATTAAGAAGTTTTTTCAATATTCATAAAACGCTATTTAAAAGTCAAATGACCAATTTAAGCTCGCTCAGCGAGCTATGGAGAGCTATGGCTATGCTCGGCGTCTCTCTGAGAGATCGAATTCCAAACGAGGCTATCCGTCAGAGAACCAAAGTTATCGACATAGTCCAAAGAATTAGCCAGCTGAAGTGGCAGTGGGCAGGTCACATCTGTCGCAGAACCGATAGCTGTGTATGTGAGAAGGTGTGCGCGTGTGCACTTTTCATTGTTTGTAAAAGTGTCAACAAGCTCAATGAAAACTTTGATTTCGTTCATCATCATAATCATCAACCCGTCCCGTTACCTTTCATTGCTGGAAATAGGTCTCTCCAATAGCAGTCTCGCCACTGAGCCATTTACCAATCTTCAGCTCTTCGCATCTAACCACTGCCATTTTGTTTCAGACCCCTTTAGTATACGCAGAATCATACATCAGATTTTAATTCAGTTAAATTTACACCCTGTAAGGCTTTTTGTCAAATTTAAGCTAAGTTTATATACTTATAGACTGCCTCGTTGGTCGAGTGGTTGCGAGAACGACTGCCGATCGGGAGGTCCTGGGTTCAAATCCCGGGTCGGGTACTATTGGTTTTTTCTAATTTAGAATTTCTAGTAGTGACTGGGAGTCTGGATGTATGCCCGGTGTATGGCAATAGGCTCGCCACCTATTCCATTGTAGACCTTAAACGTAACTGGTGAAACGTGGAGTTGTACTACACCCCTATGCCTACCCCTTCGGGGATTACAGCCGTGATGTTACGTTTATATTCTATAAAACATTTTAATATATCAAGCATTCACTGTAAGCCGACAAATATGTATTTAAATTGAGAAACAAAAACCTATTCCACACATTTCTGCAAACTAGGAACGTAGTCTACTTGCCTACCAGTAGTAGTATACTTGCCTACCATGCAGTAAAAGTAGAAACAGAACAAAACCAGGACTATTGCTAAGTGACAGAACTACTTGCACGTGACCAGATGCTTCCACAGAACAATGTTAAACTGCAAGACTACTACGTGCAGCCAATACATTGAAACGTGATCTTCGTTCAGCGCACGAAATGCACTGCCGAGAACCACATGTGCTTGTTCATTTGTGGTCACTGAGAAACGTTCCTTATTCCATTGTTGACTCTACATTTACGTTCGGCGGGTGTGGTACAAATATGGCTACGTATGTGCGACATTTGCGCCCCTAGCCCGCGCCGAGACGAAGGGAGTCTGCTTTAGTGCTCATATATTGACATTCCGACGACCACACTCCGTCTACCTATGAGCACTTTAGCTATTGTGGAAACATAAATACGTTCGGACGACGTTTTACAAGCAATAAAATGGCACTCCAAGTATACGGATGTTGATTTTCAAACTGTGTAACTCCATATAAAACTTATTTGCAGTGTCTAATTATAATGAATTTGCTATTTCTATTAACATGTAGAGAACATCTTCACGAATGTTTGTATAAATTGTGTTTGTGGTATCAAGCGAGCGTGTGTCGCTTCAAGTTAAATGGTTGCTATAAAGTATTGAAGTTTTACGGCCAATTGTAGATAAACTGGGATCAATTGTGATAGAACACAAATCTGCTATTATTTCTGATAACTTAGTAAGAAGATATATTGTCAGTGAAATGACATACCAAAAGACATTTTAACCGTCAAAGTCAAAATGAATTTATACAGAATTGATCATAACTAAATCTTTCTAAAAATCAATATTTGAAACGTTAATTTGAAGAAGTGATTAACTCTTGGTTGAAGTTTTATTAGTTGATTTATTTAAACAATATTATTATATTTTTTTGTGATCCCATCCTATGATTAATATTATAAAGATGGCGATTGGTAAAACATCTACTACATTTACCGTCTGCCATACAGGTATGGTATCAAAACAAAAAAGCTTTCAAAATGAGAAAAAAAAATTATTCCATGAAAGTTTAACATTTTGATGATACAATAATATTACTAAGTATAGGAGCAAAAAAGATTTGTATTTTATGGCACAAATTATAAAAACAATTTATTATTGACCATTTATTATTTAAAGAACAGTGTAATGTAACAGATCACGTATAGTTGAGTCAATGAACAAAAATATAGACGAGCTTTAGACTGATACTACGTGCCACAAGTTCCTATGTCACATTACCAAATCTGGAATTCGTTCCGCAATTTAATACTCCAAAATAAATTAATTAAACGCAGCATAACTGTTCATCAGAAAACAAAAATAATTCATGCGTTTCGGAGACGTTTTCATAGCTATACATCTAACATTAACAATCGAAAGTGGCATGTTACTCGTAAAAAGCAATCCAAGGCAACTGAGATTTTATTTTAGAGAAGAAAGAGAAACGGTTTCAAGCGATTCTACTAAACAATTTTACTACGTACGAAAGTAAGACAGCGTTAATAGACAGCGCTTTTTATTTTAACAGCGAACTCTACATCCTTGTATCTACCACTTTATAAAGCTCAACACGGATACAACATCCAGACGACATCAACATTAATTACAGAATTAACTGGATGGAGTCGTGCTATCTCGTTGTGTAAATAAGTCTCATAAATCTTTAACGCTACGTTGAATCCGAGTCTAGTAGAGGCCGCAAATAGAAATGTTACTTAATTTTTTCTCTACAAAAATTTTAAGATATAAAACGATCATTACGCGATAAGTCTCTAGCACGCTTGCCTTTAGTACTACTGTCGCATTAATCATTGCAACAAAGTTAGAGTACAGTTCTTTAAAAATGTAATATTTATGCAATGTGTGCGAATGTGCAAGCGGTTTTAATTTGTTTCTGTAATTCTTTGTTTCCTACAAAGTTTGTTGTTAAAGCCAGTTCATCATCATCAGCAATCCTTTTAACATTCCATTGTTGGTCACGGATTTTCTCCTAAAATAAGAACAATTCAAGCCGAAATCTCCCAAACTGGCTAAAAGCGCGGCAGCTCATTTTATAGATCTTAAAGTATGTTATGAAGAATCCTATACTGTGCAGGTTTCCTCAATCTTATTCCTTCAATATTACAGGAAGTAATCAAACCATAAGCATAACCATTTTATATGTGAAAACTTGTAATTGGCCCTCACTTAATATTACATTTATGTCACTGTAATTTTAGCTGTAAGTTTTCCGAACATTATAAAATAAAAAAATAAGATTTTATGCAACTGTAATCAATCAAAATGCAATTAATAGTAAAACATACGAGGCCTTTTCACATGAATCCATAAGAGACATTGATTTCTTAAAAAAGCTGCAGCCCGTTTTGAATTTGGAACAGTAAGATTTTAGGAACTGTATATCGTAATCAACTTTAGTTACCCTATTTCCCACTCTTTATTAACCATATATATGTATATTTTTTATATAGAAATAAATGTTGTAATTATTCCAATTTGTCAAAGAAAATTGTACATTTCCGTAGTTTTCTTTCAAAATCATAATGGTCATAAAACACCAACTGATGCGCTAAATTGCGCACCTGTCTATTAAAAAGCTTAAAGAATGAAAAATAAGAACGATAACTAAAACGGTTATTGCTATACTTATAAAGTTCCAAAGTCCTCTCCTTTCATAACTGACTTTTAATTAGAACGCTATACACAGGAAATGGGTGTTTCAAAATTTTTCCATCGGACTTTAAGAAGTTCGATATCTTACATTTCGTTTCATTCAATTCGTTTTAATTGGGCAGGAATTTAAAGGCAGGGACTATGAAGTAGAAAAATTACGACAAAAGAGAGTTATTTTGCTCTTTTTTCTAAAGAAATACACAAATTAAAATTCAACGATTAATTACTTCACATGTTGGTACCATTTTTTATTTAATTTAATTATTAAAATTAAGTGTGATATATGATATATGCATAGTAAGCAACAATTTGTAAAATGAAATTACGTATGTATTATTTGCATAAACGTGGTTGTAGCTGTTAAGATATTTTATAATAATGACAATACCAAACATTTGCTACGTGGTTAATTAGTAATTTATGATTATTCATAAGGATGTTTGCATGTTGATTATTATTAATGATTAAAATTGATTAGTATTATTGGTAAATTCTATTAAAACAAATCATGCCTCAATTTGCGTCCTAGCATGAAGATAATATATTTATTATTATTGTTATCGGTAAAACTATTACAACAACTCATGACACAATTAGTTTTAATATACAAATAAACGTATTAAAAGATTTTAATGAGTTTTTTTTTTCAAATTGGCAATCTAAATACGCATTGCGTCATCGCCATAAAATCTGCTTATCAGGGAAGTTTGTAAGACGTTTAGCGTTCTCATCCGTTGAGCTCGTGGATCATGTCGCGTGCACGTCGCCGTCTGAGCGGTGATATTTTTATTCAGCTGAAATGCTTTATTTAGCTGTAATGTTATTATTACAAAACTCTGCCTTACTCATATAACTCGAATAAAATGTTGAATAATTTGTCGTTTTCTGTGCCAGCTGCTAAGAGAAGTTTTTTTGTTATTATTTCGCGGGCAATACAACCCATTATTCTAGTCATTAAAAACCATATGAGTGTTCAAATACAACTATATTTTCAATCAAAGAAGATATTTTGAAAACCAATTCGTAATTTATTTAATCTTCTAAAGTTATAATCTTACGTGCAGTTAAATTACTTATATTGCGTATAATACACCGCACAAACATTGCGTTCTCTTTTTAAAAAAGTAAATTATCAATTTAAAAAATTCATGATCTGATACTCAATTATTTCGTGCAGAAACATTGAAAATGAAATATTGATTTAAAAGAATTTATTTTTGATGCTCAGTTATATATAAACGGAAAACGGAATATTAAATTAAATGAATCATAATGCGTAAACAGTTGCGAACAGTTAACTGTTGATTGTGAAATAAATTCCCACAAAGTACAGCTGACCAAACATTTGTGCGCGCACGTTTAATTAACTACAACCATAGACAAATATTTATCAGAAAAAAATTAATTATCCATTTATATATGTAAATTAAACCACACATCAATCGTTTATTTTGTCAATGCGTACAATACATATGTAATAAAACATAACTGGAAACACATAAAAAGAAAATTTAATTAAATTCTTTTACTGCTCTACGACTATACGAATAAGTCTGGCCGCAATATGGATTCAGTCTCTTAGAAGTTGAGTGTCCATAAATATACAAGACATAGCATCAGTCTGCCTGAGTGCTCGTTTTATACTCCTGTAACATAAAAGGTGGCGAATATGCGCATGGAAATAAGTTGTGTGACGAGATCGGCGCCAAACACAATTAATTGTAGACGGAATAGGTAGACTCCTAAACTCACAATCATAAATGAATACCTAACTAGTTTGGTGATCACTGCGGTACTGACGCTATAAGTCTTCTCTTTTTGACAGAACACCCGATAAGCAATTATGATTTAGTTCATATATCGTGGTACAAAAAGATTGATAAATGTACAAGCAGGACAGCTCTGTAAGGTTGATGGTTGCTATT
>DWEC01000537.1:0-16535 GCA_018245735.1 Microceris miodesmiata
AAAAAGGCTTAACATTTTATACCCAACTCCAATCCAGCTTATACTTCTTCAACGGTACCTGAGTTATAACATAATAATTTGTCGTTGAATGTTTTTATTTTCATGAGGAAAAAAAAATATAACTACATTTTTTTATGTTTTATTATTTCTTTTATTATTCATTTTCTTCCCTTTGTAGTTCAGACATTGCATTCCATATTTGTAACACAATGTAATAAGATATTTTAACCAATTCGTTAAATTAAATTCTTTCAATATTCTTACAGACACATTCTATAACAGTTTCTTCCTTCCACATTTTTTTTTCTTTTTATTATTTTAGCTTTATTGTTTCTTCAGAAATCCTCTCCTCATCATCTTCTCATTTGAGAGTATCAATTGTATACGTAGTCACTCAATTCGTCCTGGCACATTGCATAGTTACCTACCGTGGTGTTTTTTCTGAATGATTCCTTGTCATTTTTGTCTTTTTCGATATTTTCTTCTTTTTTCTTCGCGTAAAACACTTCAACAAAACGTAAGTCAAATGCCAATTGTAACTTGTTTGCTTAGGTCCGTCACGTTTTTGAAACAGTAATTTTTTTCGTTTCATTATTCGACATTATATAAGAAAAAATATAAAAATACTTGTTTTTCTTACCGGTGCGAACAAAAGTCCACAAATTGGTATTTTAATATTGTTTTAATTTTTTATTTTGGACCGTAACCGCGGGATTTTTTTTAATATCCGAAGGCGGAACGCCTTTAAAATACAAAGCCGTAAATATTTATTTTTTAATACAAAATATAGAAAATTACGTACCTTTACTCGCTGTGCCCTAGCTAACAATTTAAATTATTAAAACAAAGACTGTACCTACTTCAAAAATCTCAATAAGTAGAGTATCTATAATTTTAATCGTTAAATCTATTCCAAAAACTTTGGTATAAAAACGAAATGTCCTTATTTGTTTAAAATATTTATAAATTTAACTAAAGAAGTAGGTACCTACTTAATAAACTGAAGTTTAATGAAAAATTTTAAATGTAAAATTTATATTACAGTTTGTTAATTGCAAGTTTATTTTTAAATGGAACTAATCTTTTATATATATCACTATGCTTGTAGCTAAATGCTATGCTGAAACAATTACTTTAATAAGAAAATTTTAATTAAAGACCATGAGATTAATAGCTGAAAACCCTAATCGAAATATTCTATGAGAAACCAAAACTCTATAATAATTAAATATTTAATGTGCAATGTTATTGAGTTCTTATTTCCTAACTTTCCTAATTGTTCCTAGCTATCGGCTTCTGCAGCTGTAGATCTCCTGCCCGTCGTACATGCCCTGAAACTCTTACCTGTTAAGCAGCAAACAGCTTCTTCTGTTCTTACAGTACCTGTAAAAAGAGAACAAGACTTTAAAATATTTAGAAAAAAGAAATTAACTTTATATTAGAACATAAATGGTATTTCTTGCAATGTGTTGAAGTTATAAATAAAATTATAATTATAATGATACCTACTTACGTATGTAGATATAGCAGCCCTTTTCCTACTCGAAAACTCCATGAGCCGCTTCTCTTTAAACAGGACACCTATAAAAAAAGTTACGTTTAGTCCAAATCTATTATTTCATAATGTCCATTTATGTCATAATGTTGCAGGTGAATAAAAAATGCAAAAATATAACCAAACGTAAGGAATATTCAAGAACTAAAAATTGCATTCCAGTAGCAAAAAAACGACGGAGTCGTTTCAATCTAACCACAAAGTATGAAAAAGAACGAAATAAATGCGCGCGCGCAACAATAAAACTCCAATAGAGGGAAGTAGTAGGGGGGAATAAGAGGAGTTGAGGAGGAGGCTGCGTTAAGTGGGGAAGGTGGGGGGACAGGTGGGGCGATAGGTGGGGTCGATTGGGTGTTGAATATGGGAGTAGGGGGACATTGAATGGGTGGTGGGATTGGGTGGAAGGGTCGAGTGGGTGTTGGGTGTGGGTGGTGGGTGTGGGTGGAGAGGTTAAAGTGAAGAGTGGAGAAGTTGGAGTGGGTCAGTTAGTTAAGTACATTGGTTGCAAATCAATATTTAGAGGGGAGCTGAGAGGGGCGAGGAGGAGGAGGAGGGGAGGGTACACAATATTACATCATATATTTTAAATCGCAATTTTTGTGGGTGTGGCTGGTAACAAACTATAAGAGAAGACAAAAAATAAAACATCGTGGGTTCAAATCCCGGGTCGGGTACTATAGGATTTTTCTAATTTAGAATTCCTAGTAGTGACCTGGAGTCTTGATGTGTGCCCGGTGCATGGCAATAGGCTCATCACCTATTCCATTGTGGAACTTAAACGTATGTAACTGGTGAAACGTTGGAGTGTACTACACTCCTCTGCCTACGCCTTCGGGGATTACAGTTATGATGTTACGTTAAAAAAAAAATCACTGTTTCCGTACTAAGTCGCATAACGGAATATTTGCAATAGATTTAAATTAATGAATTTTTTTATTATACGCAAGATAAATAATGCACTATGATATTAAACTAAATGCCCTGGCCGCTGACGGGAAGCAGCGTCGGCGGTGCGAAAAGCTGTGCCCTGCGATCTCCAACCCGCTTGCCCAGCGTGGAGATTACGGGCATAAACCCCCTTTTGGGGAGGCCTATGACCAGCAGTGGACTGAGATAGGCCGATGATGACTTACTTAAGTACAATTTAAGCTACAATTTTGTGTGCCCTGCCCATTTTCTTTTTCTCCTTCCAGTAAAGGTTGTATGGAAGAGATCACTCGTTTAGCGATAAGACCGTCTTTTGTTTTTACCGAATTTTCTTATTCTGTACTTTATATCTTGTATAATACACAATAGTGTCTGTGTTGTATTGTAAGTGATCAATTGAGCTAACTTAACCTCAATTCTGACTTAAATTACAATAACATATTCACGTAGGTATTTAACGTAACTTTTAATATAATTAACACTTACGTATGCATCAATTACATTAGGCCATGTAGACTTTATCTATTGCCCATTACGAAGAGTGCTTTCATTTATGTAACAGCTGCTATTAATCAGGCTCTAGGCATCGCTACATTTTATGTTATCTACCCCTTTCTTAAAATATCTTGTGGAAAAACTTACCAGCTGTTTAGTTGTGGAGAACGATCGATGGTTCATATCCTCACCCTCGTGTGGACGTGGGCGAGGATATCAAACTGTCGATTTAGCGATTATTTCCAGAACAATGCTCCCGATTGCTGATCTGCGCCGTGAGATTACCGAGTTCAGCGAGATAGACATTATACCTACTACCCGTTTAGTTTTCCCTTATTTCCTTAAGTGTTATGAGTATTATCTACGTATGTTATTGGAACAATATTGCTAAATTTGTAATATGACTACTAATAAGATGATTTAAAACCCTTACAAGGTATTTTAAAGACTTACCTACATAGAGTAAAAACAAAGAAATAATAATATGGTCTTGGGATACGTACGTTTGAATAATCGATTTCTACTGCGAGTAGAAGGAAATAATGGATAGAATCGATATAAAATTTAAATATTTACTGTATTTTGTCTACAGGAGTATCATCACCACCTTATTTTAAGTTTTGTTTAAGAAACAAATCCCAATGTTAGTTTTTACACGAAATAAAATGAAGTATTGTAAGAAAATTTTTGTGTGAAAGGAATTTAGTTGATTCTAAATCATTTCAAAAAAAGTGACTCTATAATTATAAATACATTGTAGCCGGTATTTTGAAGTAACATATTGAAGTATCATCAGTCGTGTGTATTTTTACGGGTGAAACGAATAAAATAGACGCACTCAAAAATTATTCAGTTACAATTCATTCTCATAGCGTAGAAAATTTATAGAACTACTTCTTCGTATTTTCTGTCTTAGTCATGTAAAACTTTTGTGTTCCTAGATATTAGTAGTTAGTGAGTATTAATATTAATGATACGGTTCTCTTTAAACCTGTGTAGGTACCTATAGAAACTGTATGTGTACTGAATATCTTAAATAGTCAACATTAGATATATTTAATGTATAAAGATTGAAACTGTGCTGTATTCCTATATTATGTTAACAGTTTTATTTAGCTATACAACATTTGACTATGCCACTTCCTCTATGACTTCTACTGATTTCATTTCAATTAAGATACTGTAAACTTAGCTGGGTGCAGTAACTGCGGTTGCCAAATTTGTGTGTTGTGCAATGACTGCGACTGTGGCAATGCCAGGTTGCGGGTGTAGTATGTAGAGCCTCTACATATGGTAAAGTTAGTGCTTTGTCAGGTCGGCGGGTGGTTCGGGCAGCGCAGTCGGGCTCGAGGAGGCGAGCGACGGCAGTGACGCGGAGCGCCCTCGCCGACATCAACTACGGGTGCCCACAACATCCTATCTGGGACAGTAAGTAGTACACCATTATTACTGAACTATTTTGCAGGGTAAAATATATTTAAAACGAAAAAAAACAAAACATGACGTTGCTACTGTATTTCCACTGTAGGCAGACGAGTGGTAAAGTTACTCAATTATTTAGTTATATTTCCCACGAAGGAACCGAGGGTGGAGCCTAAAGACATAAACCGGGCAGAAATCCAGAGTCCAACCCACTACTGGAAATTTTAAATTAGAAAAACCCAATAGTATCCTAGTCGGGTACAAACGAAATATCTCTAATTTTGTGAATACTCTTGCAAACGAATGATCTTTAATTTTGTGAATACACTCCTTCATGGACTTTTCAATATTTCACTGATAAGTACAATTCTATAACGTTTTTACCTTGTGTGTTTTCACTATGCAGGCACTAGGACATTAAATATTAGTTCTTATTTAAAGATTATGGTTGGCATAATCGTAATAAAAGCCAACATGGTGTCCAAGAAATACAAAGCGCCTGTAACTGATTTTATTTTCTTATTATAAATATATTTAAACTACCATATGCATTAATTAACTGAATCCTCTTGTAACCAGTGTATTACAATAAAGACTCGGAAACAACTGTTAACTATTTTCAGCAGTATTTCACAAAATAATGGCAGTATAAGATTATTATTTTCTTTCTTGTCATTGTCTTCGCGGTTTAAATTAGACTGCGTGGGAAGTTACTTTTGGGCATATTCAAATATACCTAAATTTAGTTGTACGTTAAATTGTTCTATAACAATGATTAAACGAAAGTTCAACATTTGGCGTTGGTAGCTTTCTACACACTGGCCACTAAGAATTTATGTCTTTTTTTTTAATAATTTACTATGCCCACGGTTAGGAAAAAATATCAATAGAACCAAAATACGCAACTTTGTATATAGTATAGGTACCTATAGTATTTACACACGTGTACGATTAGTAACGTGTGATAACTTTGCTTAAACTTATAATTGCTATAAAAACATCTTATACCATCTGTTAAACTTAATATTTAGTATAAAACACGTTTGCCTTAAAGTGCTCGAGTTGAATGTTGGAAATAATTTGCTATATGTTGGATTTCGAAATCCTTACAACTTGTAAATATAATATTTTCATTATCAACATAATAATAATTGTAGAAGTTATTTTACTGAACATGACAAGCAATAGAGAACATAACATACTGATTCGGCAAGAATATGAAATGAATATTAAAACCGACTGTACTTCGCATTGAAGAATGGGTTTAGTGATGTTATAATGTCATTTAATTTTACTAAACAAGTCTATTGTCTGTACAAGTTACACGCGAGTTTCTGTTATGTTAATTACCACTATTGATATGCTAATATTTTGTAGAAAAAGCTGATACTTCAAGTACGTTACAGACAAGACAAATACTAATTAACGTTGCTTCTTAGATACACGACTGGATTACATGCATTTTAAAGAAACGAAACTTGAATGTTTCGCTATTAAATATGCGTGATAGTGCACATAATGAGTTATATTTACAGATTCATCCTGATATCTGTATATGTAAATAAGAAACAGAGAGTCAAATGATAAGATTTGAAGGATACTAGTATAACATTGACGTTGCGAGGCTTTTGTCGTGTTTGTCGGATTTTTTTGATGACAGTATTTTTGTGACCAACACTATCTTGTAATTCAATTAATACATAACATATAAGTCGTAATTTAATTAATCAATTATATGTAATGACATTCCACTTTTACCGGTTAAACATATGGAGTCTCGAAGTGATAATGAGGTTCAGTTGCCGGGGTTATCACGAGAAACAAAAGTGCGGTGGACTTTTAGAAGGGAGAGTCTTCCATTGGCCAGTATTAGAAAAGCCTGGTTGAAAGGTCGGCGGAGTATATCACCAGATACTTTACTATGGCGGAGACGGTATGAGTTATTATATTCCTAATAATAGTTATTCAATTCCTAATTTTAATTATCTTAATAAAGTCTGTTCATACGCATTGCTCTCTGACGCTTGCGTAACCATCACAGATTATACAAATTGTTAGGAAATGGAAGTTTAATGATTGTCGTGTTATACGTATTTTGATTGTATGACATGAAGGTAATGAGGTGTCAAAAATACGTTTAGAATGTATAATGAGTTAAATAAACAAACGAATTTTTATTATAAAACCATATTTGCGGCACAGACGAAAAATCATGGATACAAAATATAATTAGGAATTAATAATGTATATTTATAAGTTATAACATTACCAATCAATTGTATTTTACATTATTTGGGTAAAAGTATAAATGATTGATAATTTTTATTTCTTTAATAGCATTGATAATTTTTATTTACATAGGTTATGCAAATGAATATGTGAAGCTAATAAAATAAATTATTATCTGTAACTCACGTTCTTCAGTACCTACTCGTTGAAATTACGTATTCAATGTTGTATAATTTAAACAATAACACCATCAAGGTCACACGTAAGTACTATTTTATGATTAAAATTAAAAATTGTAATTATATTTAATTAGATCATATTATTAGTATTAGCCCGCCTCGCTTTCTAATACGCTCGTATGTTTTATTAGACTTTTTATAATAAATATTTTTTCTAAGTTTTGATTAGGTACACGTCGTGGGCATTTAAACAATAACAGGTTTAAAATAATATCATCTTATTCTATACTTATCACCACCTAGAATTCGTATAAGTAGAACACATTTAAAGTTCTGATTTTTGATGTTATTATTACGAGTAAGAGTTCAAACATGAGGTATGGCAACATTAGCGAATGTAAATTTCATAACTGATTAGTTCCTACACTTCCTACGTTTCTTACATTGAATTTGACTACGTTGTTTAAATCTATTGACCAGACGGAGCGTTAATAATTTTATGTATATAACATCACCCTTAAACATTTACTGTTCACAGTGATGAACTGGAATTTGTAACAAAATTCACAGGCGTTTCCATTTGGTTACTTATTATGTTTATATAAGTATCTTACATATACCTAAAATCGCCGGTAAAAGTTAAACGGCTTGCCCTCACCTGTGACCATATGCAGTCGCCAACAGGTTGTATTAATCAGGTCAGCTATGTCACATAAGTAAATTTTACATCCCAAAAAATTACTACGCAAAAGTATACATTATATCGTGCTCCATCTTAGAACGCATTCTGCTATTTCCATCAGGCGAGACCGCGGCCGAACGCTAGCCTCGTATATAGTAAAAGAAAAATAAATACATATACAAGTACACTTTATGAATGTAATGTTATTAAGGTGTATAAGTACCAAGGTTTAACGGCGGATTCATGATATGCTTTTCCTTTTTTAAAGAGGCCACTAAAACAAAAGCAAGAAATTGAATGCCGCGTTTTTATACAGCATTGTTATTATCTAAGGCCATCCACATTTATTGTGAACGGAAAACCAAGTAGTTTTGCTAGTTTTACTTATCAATTTCTAATAACATTATAAGGTGTAGGTAATTATACGGATGTTTCGCAAGTGCTCAGATATTTCCCGAATATTTATTTGTTGAAAATTAAAAGTATAATCATTATAGAACCGTATTAGGTATCTACGTGTTAATGTTTACTCCATTCGTCATTTATCTACATAACACCAATCAATATTCAATAGATGTCAATGAACTGTAACTTGCTGTATGATTAGTGTAATCGTTTGTGATATTTGTAGAAATATGTGCTAATAAAAATAATAATGTTTGTATGTAAAATTATTTTAAAATAGAAATTTTCGATCATACCTTAGGTATGTAATGATGATAATAATACTTAAAAGTTCAAATTATTATTTACACAAAGGCTTAAATAGGCTAAAATAAAGATAATTATTATTCAATAAGCTGACAACGGTGTAAAATTCATTAATATTAATGCAGTTGAGCGTTTTTGGGAAATATTTTTTTATTGTAAATTAGCATTTAATGCAGCGCGTCTCGGTTTGCATTTAATTATTTTCCTATGTCCATCCATCAATCAGCCTTTATAAGTTCATTGATGGACATAGACCTAGTCCACGCCAAACCTCATGGCCCCGGCCCTTTTGAATCCAGCTGCAATCCATTATTTTTTTCATGTCAAACCACTTCGTAACAAAGCGACATGTACTTATCAATTCTTTATAAGTTAATCCAATAAAAAAAACGTAACATCATGCTTGTAATCCTCGAAGGGGTAGGCAGAGGAGTGTAGTACACCCCCACGTTTCACCAGTTACGTTTAAGTCCCCCAATGGAATAGGTGGTGAGCCTATTGCCATACACCGGCCATAGATCCAGACTCCGAGTTAATCCTTTTGAAAAAATAATAAGTGAATTTTTGCTGCCGCCCTAGAATATGCGAAAATTCAAGATACTTAGCGAGCTAGAGGTAGCTTACATAGATTGAGCGCAGATAAACCACGTACGTTTTGTAAAACGTAAGCACATTGAATGTACATCACTTGACACATTTTTATTGTTCTTAATACATTAAGAATATTAAAATTATTTTAAGAGGAAAACAGTCTATACAGTAACATTTCTCGTAATAAGAAAAAAATAATATTACGCAAGGTATATAGTAAATATAATTTAATATATATTTTTAATGAAGTTCTGATTAATTTTCACTCAATTATTAGCGTATAACCTTATTCATTTATAGTTGAAACACTTGAATTTAAAATATATTTATTTCAAAATAACCCAAAATTACAAGCCTTGTTCATAGATGTTAAAAAAAGAAATAATCGTAATCCGATCGTTTATAGCATATATCTTAATAATTATCCCGTACGTTTGGTTCAAGAGTACATAGCAACTGTAATTCCCGTGGAGCCGTAAATTTATGCTGTGTTTACGAAGCGTGACCTCATACATAGCCTTGTCCGTCGGATATTTAGAAAAAATGAACACATTTATTTTTCCAAGTTATGTATCAGTATGATTTGATATATTTATACACTTGCTGGATAATGTACAGTGGACAGAACTTAGTTATCGACGTTTTGTTACAAAAAATATCTTCTAACCTTTGGACGTAATAAACAAAAAAATCTATTTACTTTAGCGCCCTTTGTAAAGTCGTTAAGTTTTGTACAAAAACAGGGCACCTATCTGTCGCAATTATAATTCTGTGGTAAAGCATTAACCAAATGTCACCTATTACCAGAAATATTGTTTTTTTTTTTAAATTACCGCTTGGACGAAATGTTACCATAAAATAAAGCGTTGATTAAATTATTTTAACTGGCTACAAATAAAAAAGCCACAGAGATATAATAATTATATTATAGAGGGGAAGACACGTAATGGCGGCCTGTAAGCGGCAAAGTCCGACGGTTTAGAAAGAGAGAAACGATCGCGTTAACTATCTTTCTCTATCTCACTACTGACGCAACTCACGCTAGCGCTACCTGTGCGTGGGCGAGTAATAAGAGACAGACAGTTAGGCCCATTTGCTTTCTCTTTTTTTCGATGTACACATTTTAGGCTGGCTCCCCTAATCTACGTATAATATATGTGTGGAAAAATTACAACCGAAAAGATTTTCTTGTCATGTTTGCTGTCATTGTTGTAGATATTTCATCTTCAAACCGATCTTGTTTTACATTGGATAATGTGAGAAAACATTTAGTATGTATACAAAACTTGTGTAAAATACACATGTAGTATTCGGTGTTGCCGCGTAAAATTACTTGAAAACAATGTTTACTTTGATTGAATGATAGATTTGATTACAAGTAATCCTCTTACAGTGGAACAAGTATTATTCCGATGTAACATTGCATGGATATATTTAACCTAATTTCGTATTAAAATGGCTAGTAGCAGGGAATGTAGGAAGTTTATTTTAACTCGTGAATATGTCATTAACTCGGCACCTATGCTCTCATTTAGCCATCCGTAAATAGATATCTATATTCTGCTGATCGTTGTTTCAATGCTTCATCGAATAAACACGCAGGGCTAACTCTTCAAGGTACCGGAAATCGGTGTTGTCCATTTATTTTCTTACATGTTGGTTGAATATTTCAAGATTACATATTTCTTTCATTACAATAATTTAAGGTACTGTGAACGTATATTATTTTAACATCCCACAGAGACATACATATCCATCTAGTTTCATTGACGTGGATCCACTAAATGGGTTTATAAATTAAGCTTAGAGCACACCCCATGATGAGGCAAACCCCAGCTTGAAATGGGGTTATATTTCCTGAAGCCCATTACCGTAAAAGAATGGGATGGTCATCACCTATATAATGCATTAAATTTCCTATCGAAGGCCAATTCGCGATTTATGTGTTTTTCGTGAACTTCTTCAATGAAAAACTTTCTGTACAGTCTATTTATATTATGCTCTCTGGTATTGAAATTATTTGATAAAATAATGCATTTTTACAACTTGACTTGTACGACTAAATATCCATAAATGGACATAAAGGTCCAGACTAAACATGTACCTATATTGTATATACAGGCAAGAGACATGTACCTAATTCAAAGAAAAAAAGTTATGCTTGGCCGAGTTTTCACGAATCTTTATTTGCAAGCTTTTATGCCGGAGTCAACTGTGCAATATGTTTTTCGAGATTTAAAACTCCACTTCGTTGAGTACGCTCAACTACGGATGGAGATGCATTTTATACAATGGGCACGAATGAAAGGGTTCAAACGAATTGTACATTTTACGGTTGTATCAAAATTGTAATAAATGCTACCGTTGCCGCGACCTCGCTGCAAACTGCAGGGATTCCAAAAAAACTTACGTGAGTTAAGCCGGTACATTTATAATCCTACATATCGCATGATGAACTGTAACGTTAAGCAACGTAGGACGCGGTCGTCTTGAATCTTGCTGACATCTATCAACTCTAAATTAATGCCGGATATTCAAGAAATATTCAAGCAGAGGAGAGTTACACATTTCATTGCCGCTAATTTGTAGCGTTTCGTCTTTCGGCAGGGACAAATTATTCCGACGTATTATCATCATGGATCATTGCCAGAATTGTGACACGCCCACAGACGTCAAATGTCCAATACGTACATTGTCTACGTCATAATGTAAAATTACGTTTCAACATATTTGTAGTCAGCCAGTTTTCTTTTACAGCATATTATAATTTATTCGTTTAGAGTACACTAAAATATTACTTTATTTGTTTTACTGAATAAATTTTATTGCCTACCGTTGTAAACTATTAAAAAACCTACTGTTACAAAACTGTGCAATAGATTTGCTACATTTATGGTTTCTTTATTATTTTTACATTTTTAAATACAATTTGTCCACGTAAAGGATTATATAATGGTTTTAGCGCTTCCATGGAACACAAGTTGCAAGTGTCAAAAAGGTCTTCGTTATAACCAGATTATTTACATGACTAGTAGGAGTCGTAGGTAACCATTGATGTAATAATATAATGGTATTAAATATATTTTACAATAACTATTATACTTACGTTTTGTTTGTTTACATATTTTTGATGGCAGTATGTAAGGTTATTTTTATAAAAAAAAGTTTTTGTAGTATTACGTCAATGAAGCCACGCGTAGGAGTGATTCGTGGCGGTATTCCATGCTTCTGTTAGGATCTGTTGTGAACTTTAACCTTATCACTTTATGAACAAAGTTGGTACGTTATGTACTTCGTAACAAAGTATCTTTTACATTGTATACATGGCTTTTCTACAAGATTTTCTAAATGCTACAATTTTGTCTACTAATGTCGCTTTTGTCAATCGTAAAATTTTAATTATATTTACCAATCAAGGATGTTACAATTACAAGATTAACAATGACATATGTTGTCTTTTTGCGCTAGTCACGAATTTTAGTAGGTACACATATCGTGTCACTTAATATCGTAACAGTTTGTTATCATCGACATGGATCGTTTTGTGATCACGGAACTGTCGGGCGCCGATGGTATAAAAATATGAATTTTAGTTGACAGGCATTTGGTTTTCCTGGAAGTGTTTTCGATTCTTTGATGTACGATCGCTTACAAGAAAGCTTTAAGTGACTCAGCGTCATGGTAAACATATTATAACGCCCGACTCTTAGCTACGTGTTTACAGTGTTGTAAACACTTTGTTATTGTAACTATAAAGTTAATTAAATTTCCCTAAGGAAATTTCGATGATTAGATTCAAGGTATTCTCTAAATATAAGCTTTGTATGAGTCGATCCATGAACCTAGAACAACTCTGAAGCAGTTGTTCCTTTCCTTAGTGCTTCGTGGTATCAATGATGTGTTTAAATCTAATTTTTCCTTATCAAAAGACTACACGGTCTACCATTGTAGACTTAAAAATAAACAAGTATATTTTTTAAATCATGTGCTACAAACGAGTTGTTATCGCTAAGCTTAGTAATAAATATTTTACTTAGTCCATTATTTTTAAAAACTTACATGGCACTTTTTATTTGACACGCATTAATAAAACATTTGAGCGATAACTACTCAACAGCTGTGGAGTTTATCTTTGCAAATTAGGGCGTTAAACTCGTTGGAATCGAGGCCTGTTTGGGAGGTACAATAAACAGGCCATGGAAATATAGAACCGAAAATGATACATAGTATAAAATGTTTTTAAGAATGACAATCAAAAATCAAGACAAAAATAAAATTCTAATAAGAATTTCTATCATGAATGTAAAGTAGCAGTAAGCAGCAGTAAACATTCTACAGTGTTCGCTATTCTATAAATGGAAGAAAATATGATTCTCTCGCAATAATATGTGTTTTAATTTGCTTTCAATATAGTTTAAATACGTGGTAGTGCTGTCCCGATACCCCCAGAAATACCTTAAAAACGTACAGCAAATCATACAGCTGGATAGCTGCCTAAAATATTATTTGTGTCATAAAAAAACAATGATAAAACCCAAGAACGAAGTAAATACAATTATTGGGATTATTAGAACAAATAGATATTGATTTTTTTTTGTGGAATCCAGGGAGAATTTGTGGAAGCTCATTGACACAACATAGTGCACTTATCAAAAATAGTTTTTACTAAAAAGGTATTTCAGCATCATCATTATCGGCCTATTTCCGTCCACGGCTGGATTTAGGCCCCTCCAATAGCACGCCACTGAGCTCGATCTTCAGCTCGTATTTAATTGTGCTTTTTTTACACGATATTTAATTTACATAGTTGTACTTTACCCACATTGTCATTAGAATTTTATAGATTGATTGAATAAATTTGAATTGAATATTCAAAGCTTAAGAGTAGGTACTTAGAAGTAAAACTGAAATAGCAGAACGACGCAATTTATACAGCTCGAACACGTACAAACGCAGTAAGTTTGATTCTTGGTTTCCTTGGTGATTCCCTTTTCCTGGTTTCCCCATATTTAGTCGGTATGCAAGTATTGATTTGGGAATTCACGCAACGGATGTCACATACACGAATTTAAGGTAAATATATACGAAAATGATTAAGTAATTTATTTATAATTTACCTTATGTATAATACATACATATTTTAAATTTACTATAATATATATTCTTACGATAATAAACTAGATTGCGCTGGTCGATTGAATATTTTATTTTTGAAAATGATAGACTGCAATTTTTCTTTTAAAATTTATATTACTTAAATGGTTACTCCAGTCCTAAACCAAATCAAACGTTTGAGAGTAAGAAAGATTTATTTAAGCTATGATTTTTAAAGTTATTAACTTAAAAGCATATGTAACATGCATTGAACTTTATTTTAAGCGTATTTGTTTTATATAATAATCGTATTACACTATTCAGACATAATCAAAGTTACTTTTACCATCACGTAATTTAATAACCGCTTGCACAAAAAATGATACATTTGTATATTATAGGTACATATGTACATACCTAATTGTAAACATTGTAGTAAACACAGGTTTTCAACATGACACGTAGCAAGACGTGCTATATTTATTAAAATTATAATAGCGCGCAATTCGGACCCTACTATGCGCTGTGTTACTGCGTCTGCTGGTCTCGTCACTCGTTTGCGCCTATGAATACGAAAATTCAGACAGGGCGGGGGCAGGCAAACTGTTTAGCCGGTTCGGCGATTATAACGGCCGCTCGTTTCGCTCAGTTCGTCAACAGCTGTTCGGCGTTGTGGAAGTGTCTTCGAACGCAACATGCGTTGCGATTTCCGAACGTAAATGAAATGTCACTGCGTTTATTATTTTGGCGGCTAGCATAAAAACTGTAATTACGTTTCCCGTTTACTAGTTTGCTGTTATTATCACTGATTAAACTCATCGAATAATTAACTGGAACGACTGTTACACTGTTCTCGGACGAATAGTGACGTCGAGATTCTGTTATTACAAGTTATGTGAAGTTCTGTTATTTTCGCTTTAAAAAATGTGTATTGGTTAGTTAAATGCGAACAGCGTATCGTATTGATTAGCGTGTGGCATGTTGGACTTGCATCGAAAGTGGTTATGACCTTCTAAATGAAGGAATCGTATCCTGAGGACATTATGCTCTGTTTTGTGCAAGGTTTTGGCGAAAGGAATGTCAATGACGGGTTTAATAAGAGCCGAGACTGTAGCGGTGATGTGTCAGAGAACAATGTAAGCGATGGAAGAAAGAAACATAGAGGGAAACGTGTATCTGTGACAATAGAGCCGAATATCGAAGAGAGCGAGTTTGATAAAAGAAGATCTGAAAATCTCGTCTCCGGGAAGTCTTTACGGCTGTCAAGTGAAAAATTCTTCAAGAACCTCCCTGAAGTAAAGAGGAGTTTCAGCGACCGATTCTCTATTATCACAGACGGAAATGGAAAAAAGGGCCAGAAAGGCTTGTCAACCATAAGGAAAACTTGGTAACTGAGTTTTTATTACTGCTTTGTTTGCACTTGTTATTTGCACAATATTCTAAATATTCTAAATCAAAGAACATAACTAGCCTAGCACTTCCTGGCCAGAAAGTCAGTGTAGGATTTATATTCATTAATAAAGTAATCTTGGTATATTTAACTAACAGAGTAATTACTTTTTATTTCTATGTGTAGTATATAAGCTGGCAGATATAGAACTTATGGTATTCATATAATTTTGAAGCCAGCCATATAATTTTTATGTCTAATACCATCAAATATCCAGAGCAAATTTAGTTAATGCAATATATACATTGTGTTAATATTCTTGTTGCAGTGCCCTTAGATGCATTGACTACAGAGTTGGCCAGCTAAAAGTTGTCGATATTGCTGGCACTCGAATGATAGTTGATGTAGTCAATAAAACTTAAAAGTCACAAATTAATTTGTCAATTCATGAAAATGTTACAATTCGAACTGTTCTAATGTGGTAGTACCTAAGAACTAATTATATTATTATTTGCAATTGTGGTATTACGAAACATAAACATATTTAAATTGTTATACTTATGGAGAAACTTGGTTTAATGTAATTTATTTCATTATCTTTTGCCTCTCAATTTACTATTGCACATAGGGCTTTCCTATATTATGCCATAGCATGCACACTATTCTCAGTTTACCCTATGGTTTTTCTGCCTGCAGTTTTGCAAATATATTAATATAATAGAATGGTGATCTTGACCGCTTATTATATAATTAATCGTTATCCAGCAATTCCTTAGAACTCGGTAAGGCAGTGTAAAGACATTATCAGTGATGTCCATATATTAAAATTGTAATGAGACCTGTTCCCATTAAAATTTCATGGCAAGGATGTACATTTTGAAGATTTAGTTTCATTGGTTAATACTATATAATGTGCACTATTAACCATCTTATATTTGGACATTTTGAATATGATTATCATTTCCCTCACTCTGAGAGGAAACCCATGTTTAATAATGGAATCATAAAAAAAGGTTATGTGATAATCATTACCGATTTTTTTGACACAAGCGAACCCGGCAGACATCGTCCTGCCCGGATAAGCAGTGTTACATTCAATATTTTATTTTAAAATGATTTCTGTGCAGCTTAAAACCATTAAGGTTGCACACGCTACGGAAGCTTAAAAAATGGAGTAACTTCTCCAGTTTTCCCAACATTTCCCTTCACTGCTCTGCTCCTATTGATTGTAGTGTGATGAAAAGTATACTATAACCAGCT
>DWEC01000538.1:0-16529 GCA_018245735.1 Microceris miodesmiata
TCGAGCTCAGTGGCGTGCTATTGGAGAGGCCTATGTCCAGCAGTGGACGGGAGTAGGCTGATATTGATGATGATGATATGTTACTGTAAACAAACATTTTATTTATATTCCAATTATGAATAAAATAGTTCTGAATAACAGTTGTTGTTAACAGTGATGTTTTATTACTCAAATCAGCTATTGGCCAAAAAAAATTAAAAATACACATCAGAGTTTCCGATCCTTTCAACCTGTCAAATATCATAAAAAATATCAAAATACAAATACCTAAGTATTCAAGTGTAGTGTAAATTAAAATCTTACACCTCTAACTAAAACGAAAATTTTTTTTTTGTTTAACATGGGAGAACCTTCTGCGCGTAGCTTTAACGTAATCTAAGCTTCAATACGGACTGCGTAAAAGTGTTTTATATCAGTCTAGATACCATCCGTGGTCAGCAAATAGGTACGTACATACAAAGTGAAAAAAAAAACAGTTTTATATTCAAAACATTTTAATATACGATATAATTTTTTTTAGGTTTGCCTCCTGAAATAACCACTAATAAGAATTGGATCTTTGCTCACCAATTGGACGGCTGCATTAGCGAAGCAATAGTGTATAATCTATTAATTCTTAACAACCTTGCTTGAAAGCGAGCCATAAACAATTAACAAGCTCACACTAAAACAACAGTGGGAGTAGACCTTACGATTGTTATAAAATAATCCATTCAACTTGTAAGTAAAACAAATGCCCAACAAAGTAGTACTAACGCTAATACTCCAATTAAAGTTTAAGCACACTAATTCTTGGCACGCAGCGCCTCGTATGGCACCGGCCACAACGTATTATGGTGCCCCAATTATATGGGAGCTAAATGTCGATTTGATTGTGGAATGAACACCACGCGAACCGCTTATTAACCATTAAATACGCATATATTACGCGTTTTGCTACATGAAATGTGTGTAGCAACATTATTCAAAACTTAGGCATAATGTAGGCAACGCGTTTGAGGTTATTACGCGGGAATTCGAATTATACGTCATAGACTTTTTTTTTATTTAACAGTTCCAGCGCTTTAGGCGCTCGTTCACAAAGTTATATAGCGCATTAGCCTTTATATATATAAATGCAGACAAAATGTAACTAGTAGTAAGAAATGAACTGATATGCTAAATAACTGGATAATATACTAAAACCTTCACGCTTGTTCCCAGCAACGAAAATAGGTACATCAAATTTGCTGTTATTTTAATTCCTTAACGAAAACGTAATTGACAGAAAACGAATGTAACATTTAATAAATACTTCCATAAGACACAAGTCAATAATGATTTGATAATTGATTAAAGGTGCTCCAATAACAGACAGCGCATTTGTAAATCGTTCCATTTTTATATACACATCGTTTTCATTAATACAATTATTTTAATCGTGGCTGATTTAGTAGGAAATGTTTTGATTATTAAAAAAAATATAGATTTCTTTGTAATCATACGTCATTCGCGCATTACGTTAACGATCAATACGTATCGAATGTTGATAATTACGGGGATTAAACAGGATTACGAATGATTTTTACGATTTACGAATGATTAATCCATATTTATAGAGTATAATACAGAACTATAAGCCGATTATAATGTTTTTATTTATTGACCATTTCTAAACGCGTCTGTAATTTATTTTGTGAATCATCTCAAACCGAATCGCGCGCCTAATAATATTGTGTGATGGAAAATAGGTCACAAGTATTAATATACATCAATATCTTTCTAGCACAACAAACCTCTAAAACATGGACATTTAGCAGAATAGGTATGCTTTCCAAAACTTTGTATTAAGGGCTAGTAAAACGATTAAAGAATATTTCCTGAATTTAAACACTTAGAATACCAAGCTTGCTATGTATAAAAGCATTTTTGATACACTTATATTAAAGTATATGATCTTCATAACAATAAAGAAAAAACAATTTGAAATAATGGCAACATTTCGTATATAGTCTTTAGTGCTATCCACAGTCCGTTTCGCCGGGATCTGCCAAAAAAACTCTTTTATCTACCGGCAGCAAGTACAAAACGAGAAACAACTATTTCTGTGGTGCTCATTGTTTCAAGTTTTACCTGTTGGGCGGTTAGGATAATAAAGATTACTTGGCCCGAAAACAGCCTCTATGAAGACTACAGTGCATGCATTACACGGAACGCGAATTAAAAACAAAGGTGTAATATCCGAAATTACAATACTTATTTTTGAACATAACGTGACATCACGCTAGTCTTTCGTCGAAAAGATAGGTAGTTTAAAAGTATGTAGTACCTACTCTCACTTTTAAATGGTTAACCAACCAACCATAAGCCTATGGATAATACATCGGGCACACATCCAGACTCTATGCTATTACTGGGAATTTCAGGTTACAAAATCCTAAATTATTTTGACCTCTTGGGACCTCTTGATCAGCAGTCGGACAAGCATCCATTCAACCAACGAGACTATGAAATTTGTTAAAATAGCTTTATTTATTGTAAAACTGATATGTCATGATGATATTGTTAAAGAACTCCGTATAAACCAAATCTTATTCTACAGATAATATCTAAGTGTTCATAGATAATTAAATTTCGTAGACAATACCATAGACCAAGTGGCTTAAGGCACCGGTCTCTGGTGACCTTGCTGTGGCCGGCAAGAGATTATTCAGACCTGTACGAACTGTTCCGAAATTTTACGAGCTATTCCGACTACTTCTAATTCCAAACAATTGCATTTTGTTAGGGACGACACATTTTTTCTTACACATGTAGGAAATACTTTAAAGATTAGGTTTAAACTAAAGCTTCACGGTAGTTTATTAACATCAGCGTCCATCGATGCACAGAATTGGTTTTGATTAAATTACGTAGCGATTACTCATTTCGCGTGTTTTTTTCGCGATAGCTCGTCTATTTGCAGGAAGGATAAGGGGATAACGCAGGATAAAGGGGGACCAATTTATCTATAAATATACTCAAAAACTAAGTCGGAACGCACTGCCTTATAATAAGGTATAAATTTTATTACAAGTTTTGTTTTGTACTACGGTAATTTCTGACCGCATTTCCTTTAATGTTAAGTGATTATACATCATGAAATACCACCCTCTAAATGTTGCCGTTATTTTGAAAGCTTTATTAGCCATATCTGATCGAGAAAGAACATGACAGATTCGTATATCCTTGTCTTCGTTCAGAAATTAGAAATATAAACTTTTGAGAAATCTCTTGTCAAAGCCAAAATCATAGTCATAGATAAACATTGACGTTAAACATATAATATACACCTATATTATTACTAAGCGACACCAAAATATGCGTAAAAAGAAACGAAATTGTTCTCATAGCAATCACATTTCCCAGACAACACTGCTCGGGTGTTAGTTTTCCCCGGCGTGCAAATACGTCGCGAACTGGCCACATAAAGGCGCCATTAAAATAATGTGCTGCGTTGGAAAACGACGAATGAGAAATACGAGCTATCTGCTGGTTTTATTTTTTTTTATTTTAGCCGAACATACTGCGGTATCTGTTCAGTTATTTTAATTTTACGGTCATATAGTTGTAAGTTTTTTTTATTCGTCTTGTTTTTAAATCCTGTATCAAAACTACCTTCAAAATGCGTTTTTTGCTTTATTGCCAACGCCAATGGTTAAGACCAAAAGCCGATGGTTAAGACCATTTTATTCAGAAGCAATCCCGGTAGATAGAACTAAATCAAATCATCCTACCTACTTTTAAGAACTAAATTAAATCATCTGTTACCTCAATAGGTCAAGACTTGTAAATCTTGTCATCGCATCCTCCATATCGAAACTGACTAAGCAGTCACTGCTGCTAAACGGCGAAAATATGTAAAATATTGTTGCTTCTGCAGTGGGACGTTATACTAATGTAATGTAAATGTAATCATTTTACTACTAGCATATACCAAACCTACCATTCACTTACAATCAGTATAAATGGCACGTGTTTCTTGCCCCCTGTGAGAACTTCTCCTGGGTAGGCAGTGACTAATGATTTCAAGCATCCTACATCTTAGAAACTTCTTTTACACTATATTCTAAACTCGCCGTTGCATTTATTGAAATTTTTATACATGCTCGGATATATTAGAAACGGGTTTCAAAGTTCAGATTTTATCCATGATATAATGAATAAGACACTAATGTTGAAGGACTTCGTATAGTTTTAAAACTAGTCGGGCCTTCCCGAAAAACGTACATAAGTTAAGCCGGTATATATAAATATAATGATATAACGTTAGACACGTTATTTTAACATAGGTACTTAGAACATACATTAAAGTCATACATTGAAATCCTAACAATTTCAATTACAAATATCTAGTAACCAGCTTTGTTCTAGCTAAATAATTGCTAAAACTTTATTTTAATTAATTTATCTCTGAAAGTTGTCTATAACCGCTTCCTTAATCACTCTAGGTTAATAAACCTTATGAGAGTTATCCTTAATTGTTGACCAAATTAGTATTAGTCAGTTTGCGGAAAACTAAAACAATTCCCCATATGTATAAACATTTGCCAATAATTAATTTACGGGTAAAATATATGGTATTTAAATACATATTTCGCAAAGTAACTTCCTCCTAACCGTCTACTTAACGTGATGATAATCTATATAAAGACAAGACTCTTGTTAGTGTAGGATGATGTTAGTTTTTTCTTTCACGTGCGTGTTTCTTTTGTAAGACGCGAAAGATGAATTACATATATGTATGTTTTAATTGTATATAAACTACCTTTACTGGCTGGTTACAAGAAAGGAAAATTTGACATATTAGTTTTAGTCTTTTAAACATTAGGCGAGGTCAGAAAGATCCTTGGTATTAAGTTAAAATTATTTTCCTCGCAGAAAATAATATTGTAATAGCATATTATCACGAACATCGTAAGCCGTTCCCGGTTTCATTATCAACTGTAGCAAGTAACGGCCTCTAGTGTACACGGTTGTAAATGCCAGAAAGTTTTCCAACCGCCAACTTTCATGTTCGAAAGTGCGATGGAAATGTAGCAAGATAATCTCTCCACAGACATCTCTCTTAAAATATTAATGTCCCATAGTCTGCAGATAAAGGAGATCACTATGTTTCAGTGCTTGTGATTACCCTGCTGCACTTGTAGTAAACAAGTCACACCGATATTGAAACCCAGAAGAAGCGCCTTCCAAGCGCTCGCCTCCTATCATCAACTGTAGGTATCCGAAAAAATACATAGTGTGGAGTAGGCGTCACGTGACGTGTGTAGGTATACATGTGAGGTGAAGACGTGAGGCATGTGTGAGCGGCGGGCGCGGGCGGCGCGCGCGTGTGTGCGCAGGGCGGGGCCGGGGGCGGGCCCGCGCCGCCGCTGCCCGCCGCCACGCACCGCGCCGGCACTCGGCACTCGCGCGACATCGCCGCTCCGCGCGCTCGCCTCAGCTCATTCCGTGCTCGCGAGCCGCCCGCGCCGCACGTACGCGACGATCCCGCGCCACCCTCGCGACTACACAGTGCCGTGCAGTGCTTCCAAACTTTTCGATTCGAGCTATGCGAGTGTCGCGGTCCGGCCCGGCGATCTGAGCGAAAGGGTTGGAGTGCGGTGTTCAGCGGGCGGAGGGCGGCGCGAGGCCGCGCACGCGCCCGCCGGCGAACCGCGCCGCGGCTCCGCACACGCGTCTGCACCGGCACGCGCGATGGACGACAAGCCGAGCGCCGGTGAGGAGCACTACAGCCTGCGCTGGAACAACCACCAGGCGCATTTGCTACGCTCCTTCGAAGCGTTGCTGCACGCGGAGACTCTGGTTGACGTCACCCTCGTATGTGCTGAACGTCGCGTTCGCGCGCACAAGGTGCTGCTCGGCGCATGCAGCCCGCTGTTCCGCAGGATCTTCAGCGAGAACCCGTGCAAGCACCCGGTGATCGTGTTAAAGGACTTTCAAGGATGGGAGGTGCAAGCAGTCGTGGACTTTATGTATCGCGGGGAAGTGTCGGTGGCTCAGGAGCAGTTGGGTACCGTGATACGAGCAGGAGAATCTCTTCAAGTGCGCGGTTTGGCAGACCAGGAGGCGCCAGAGGCAGTGGAAACGGAGCGGTCGCCCCCACCGACGCCGCCGCCAGGCCAGGCTCCTGCTTCACCGCCGGCCAGCCCTCACAGCCCGCAGCCACGCCGCAAACAGGCCCGACCAAGGCGACGCTCGGGAGAATCAGATACTCCGGAGAACCTGTCGATGCGACGATCTCCAGGCGGCCTGAAGGCAGTAAGGCTGGCACGTGGGCGCTCGCCACACAAGCAGGAACCAGAGGAACCAGAAGTGGACCCACCGCCGCCGCCCAGGATGTTCCCGCCACACCAGGATATGTTCCCGCCGGTGCCGCCACCAGCTGTCTCTGCACTCTCATTAACGCCTCCACACAGTAAGTACTATGTGTTCTTATATTTAAATGTTACAGTTAACGACTACTGGTGATTCAGTTTTCATGTATTCATTCTGTTCAGTAAACAATTACGAGCTATTTTTTGTGCAATACAACACTGTAACAAACTAATTGTTTACCGTCACTACCTTTTTATGAACATAATGTAAACTTAATGTACAAGAAATTACTCAAATCTACCAAAGTGCCTACGAAAATCCAATTAGAATATCGGTCGTATAGGTGGTTAATAGCTTCAGTTAGTAATCTGAGTGACGTATAGCAAAGTGCAAGACTCCTAAATGCCGATAAAAACGTAAAGGTCGCAGTTAACAATGCCGTTGTGGATGGATAATTACTGTGTAAATAAATAATTACACGCAAAAACTGACCTCGTTCGCTCATTGTCAAATATATAAAAGTGATTCCAATGCATTTTTGCTCAATGCTAAACATTTTTATATATGGCCGCAAAATAATAAGTAATAATAACCTATCAAACTTAACCTATACAAAAGTGTATATTGAAACTCACGTGACAAAAGGAACCATTAAGATCAAAGTGAATTGACTATTCGAAGTACAACACGGTCTAATGTGTACTAATTTAAAACATATTTGTTTACCGTTACGACGGACACCAGCATCGATTTATTAACATCAAATAAGGGAAACATTGACTTAAAACCAGCTATTAACCACACATTACCAGTTTATAACGAACGTATGCCTAGTTTCCACTAGGGATATAGAGTTAATAAATCGCTTGTTAGTTTTAATGATTCGATTAGATCGCTTCGGCGTTAGCCGGAACCTTTCACAGGTAAATTAAGATCACCTATTCATGTGTCGATATGTTATCTGTACCATCGGCCGAAACGATTTTAAAACTTCATGCGTTCTATTATTATCTTTGAAAAGAGTGGACGTAACATGTGAAATATGAACATGTGCTTTGTTCTCTCTGATGTAAAGGTTATGGACCGAATTTTTAATGGTTTTTTTTTATATTGATTGGAAATGGGAACAGTCGTGATGTAAATGGCCGTTTGGGAACGTAGTCACTTTTTAAGATGATTCATTTTAGACTCTTCTTTTTTTCATTTATGTTATAGAATTTGAAATTCACTTTTATTCTAATAAAATTGTTGTGATTATTAATACACACAGACAAGTTTTCAACCGAAAGCCGTTGCGGGCAAGAAAAATCTAGATCAAGTACTTTTTATATGGACACCACGATTAATTCCTGGGTATTTATAGGGGATTTTACGGTTACTTGTAATTCTAGCAACGCGTTTACGTGCGCAAATCATCGCTTATCATCAATTTTATTTTACAACAAAATCTACAGCCTAAATATGGAAAAACCCTTAAGATATTCTCTACTTTCATGACTTTTTCTACCAGATCTGATTAGAGTATAAAGGCAAACTAAATAAAATTCATTACGACCATAAAGGTGCAGATGGAGTTAATAATGCGTTCTGCAACCGCTAATCGAAATAGTCCAACCGGTGGGTTTATGTATCATTTTTGTTTTATCCTTTTCATAGATCCGCATATGAACTGAGAGCAGAACGATTGAGTCGTAATGCGAGTACTCATAGGGCATAATGAAGGGTTGCACGCACTCGCCTGGCTCCCACAACGTGCGTGGGGAAACTAAACACACAGAGGGGAGTTTTCTGTACATTTCCGCACTTGTCATTTTATTCCCGATACGAAACTTAAACGACTTCCACGTTTAAAATGTTTGCGAGTGCCCGTGCATGCGTGTAGCTGTCAAGTTGCTTTTTTTATTAGGTTTGTTTTGCCAAAGGTAAAAGGTTGAGCCATTTCAATGTTTTGTTTATTATGAATGTTTCGGGTTATAATGCAATCGGGTCGAGGATTATTTTAATAAGTGTTCCTTTTATTATTTTCTCCATCTCCGTGTGTGATGAGAGCTTGATTACGGTTAATGGTGGTGCGTAAATGTAATGAGGGGTTGGCAGGGACCGCTGGCAATCACAGAACGTAACGTTGTGATAGCTTCCTCATTGTGCCCACTCACAGTCGTCAAGTAATTACAAATTTAATTGTTCCGCTTGACTTTTCATTGCCACCGTATCATGTTTATGACATGGTAAGTGTGCTACCGATCTAAATGTGCAAATAGAAGAGATTTTAGAAATCCATGTCTAAGATACATTCGAGCCTTTCGAATTCGACTCCTTAGAAGAATATTCTTGTTTATAGAAAATACTTCTATAACAACCAAATGCAGATGCAGATCTGAACGTACACCTGTAATATATGTAGGTATGTGCCAAGCAATAATATGGTAGAAGCTCTATTTCAGTATAATATATTAGTGATATATTGAGACATGAAGCGTTCCAAATTAAGAGTAGTACACCCCGCAATATTATGAATAGATCTTAAAAAACTGCAATCCCATTTGACATTAGACTTATAAAATAGCTTACAAATAACATAAATCAAAATGACCTACATAATTATCTTATTCAATAAACACTATTTGATATCCGAAAACGTTGTAACCAGCCAGTTATGTGTGAATGGTCATTCAAATGAAACAAAATTATTTATTTTTACAAATAATTCTTGAATCTCGCCAGTGCGACCAACTCTAAGTTACAACTGTACTTATTATGGTCGCTTTTTGTAACCTCAAGTGTAAATTATAACAATTTTCCCTCCATTTCGCTACCAATAAAAAAAATGTATAACCTATAATATTCCACAGTATGACGGTAGTTTTTTTTAGACGAACACATACATAATATAATAAAGCTGTTAAAACACACTGAATAGCTATAATGACTAAACAAATAGACTATAATTACGCATATATAAATGAGGAAACTCCGTGTGTGGGCCTTCGGTACTATAACGTAAAAAGTTGCCAGCAAACCCGTTGAGTAGCCATTTTTTATATTCTGTCATACACGTGATAATGAGTCATTGTTTATAAAGTTTTATTAATAGTGTCTAATAAGATTAAGTCTTATTTTATATAAGTATGGTTAAACCGCTTTTAAGACTATGAATCTTAATGAATGATCTTGATGAATGACTATGATACTCTGTCCTATTAACCATATTTAATAGTCCTCTCAGGAGGTATACAGTGCGATGTCATGTGTTATTCTTTTAATATTCTTAATTCATTGCGTCAATCATATATGACTTATTAGCAGTAATGCGGTTTTCGAGTTGGATTCCGAGTATTTAGAAAGAGATTTTTAAAATTTTGCAAACGTATGTATAATAGTCGAATCGTTATTTCTCTGTAAATTTGAATGAATGGGGTAATGATTAGGTTTTTTTTATATTTGGATAACTTATACCATATTAATAATAATTACAAATTAATAATTAATACCAATCAGAATTATTTTATAACATCCGAATTTTACTAAAAAAATTTTCATATCACTACCAAAGTGACAAAAGACCAGATACATATTCACGACAAACAATACGTAAGTCATATCTGCCTGAAGCAAGTAATCCATTAGTATTATAACATTAAAGATATATAAAAAAATAACAGACGTATAGTCAAGGTAACGTTTTAATTAAATTTCACGGCATATATTGTTATTAAAAAATGTAATCACAAACGAATTATGTATGAAAAAATCTTATAACAACTATTTTGTACACAAATAAAAACAATCTTAAGTCGAAGACAATAAAGACTAATTTCGTCCATTGTGATGGACAACCGCAGAAGACTTGGGGTTAGCGCCCTCGACTTTCGAACTACTTTGCGCGTTTAAAAATCTCATAGACTCAACTTTTTGAAGGTTAGGCACCTACATAATTCAGTGATTTATCCTTAGGGGTGAAGAAAAAATTGTTGTAACTTATAAGAAATTTGGAATAGTATTAATTTTTAAAGGTATGGTTAAAATTTGTTGGTACAATGGTGCCTGTAAGGTTTTTTTGCGCTTATAAAACATTCAACCAGGAAGATACAGAACTGTAGTTTTATAAGGTTTAAACCTCGGTTTATCATACAAGCTGTTCAAAAATTCCAAACTTTAAAAAAATCAAAAATATTTTTCACAATTAAGTACTGTGAAACTAAACTATTACAATATGTACACGCTTCTTACAATATTTAAGGTGTCATGATTAGTTTTTTAAATTTTCCAACATACGTTACACTTAGAACAGACAATAAATCATCGTAATAGAGCTATTGACATAAATCCACTGGTCACGCAAGAAACTCAACCTAGTATTGCCAGTGTAAATAAATTGTACAGATTATTAAAAAAAATACTATTTTATCTGTACATATACATATTTGCTATGTGTCAACATTATATTCGAGTTGTAACATTTATTTTCTATCTACTAATTATTTCTATTCTACCAACCTTCATTTAGACAGGAAAATATCCTGAAATCATAATAAGAAATGAAATTATCAACTAACAATGACTCGTATATATTACGTACATTTGTGTAACTAATTGTCAGTTATTATAAGACTACTAAGTATAAACGGCCAGTAGTACACATATACTGTCATATTCAAATAAAAAAAAATCGGTCCTTTATCATTCCACTGTTGGAATATGGGTCTCTCATAATGAGAGGGTTAAGGCCTCTAAGCCTCTAGGCTAAGGAGGGATAAAGTATTCGAGTGGATATCAATAAATCATGATTTCATGCCACAAACCCATGACACGCGAGCGCTGGCCATCTAGCACATGACCTTCGAGGGTGGCAAAAAACTTAGTGCGCAGGCGACGACATTGGCGTCGCACGCAAGGGTGACTAGGGTCGACATGCGTCACTTATTGTATGGGACAAAAAATACACACTAATGTAGATTACAATATTGTCTTTTTACAATTTATTTATGTACACAACCAGCTATTGATTTCACTAATGAAGATAAAATAATACATCTTTACACTAGGTATGTTCTTGGAATTTTTATAATTTTTATATATAATGTAACAATTGTGTGTGAAGTATTTAAATATCCATAAATCTGTGTAAACATGGTGTTGCTATCGCGAGGATGGGAGCGCGGGCGCGCATTTACATTCAATCGCGCGCGCCACTGACCTACTTGCTGCGTCTTCGACAAACGCCGCTTTCCAAGGAAACATATGTACGGCGGTCTAAAATTAACTTTAAAAAACGTAACATCACGCCTGTAATCTCCGAAGGGGTAGACAGAAGAGTATAATACACTCCCATCTTTAATAATATATTGTTATTATTGTACAATCATTCCAGCTCTCGTAGGCGACTGTCATCACGTTGCTATTGGAAATGAATTTCCATAGTTGTCATTCTCATAGTTTTATACAAGATTTATACAACGGTAATTATAAAGCTTGATAGTTATTATTATAATTATATTGTCATTTCAGATCTCTTGTAAAATTAGGCAGAGTGCACCGATTGTCAAAGACCTTCTACAGACTGTACTTCTTCTAAATACATCACTCTCTTCAAACATAAACGTTGACTGCGAGACTTCTACTCCTCCATCAGTCAATATCTGAACTATTTAGTAAAGCTGTATTATGGTCGTCCTTGACACCTGTATTCGTCAACTTAAATAATATAGTGATTAAACTCTAATAATTATATATATTTTCATTTCGTTATCAGTCTTAGAGAAAATGATACTGCTTTAAGTGGTAAGATCAATGATGATTTCAATATCCATCGAGCAGTAACATAGAACCGATTTCTTGTACAATAAACAATAAATTTCGCCTTGAATATATTATGTGATTCATGATCTATTAAGTTTTATAATTACATGAACGGCTTTATTAATAATTATGCCTTTTTAAATGTACATTATTATTTTTTTTTATCGTTAACGTGTCTATTTTACGAAGATTTTTTGCCGCGATTTGTCTTGATTTCGTTCCCTTATAATTTGTAGTATTTTTGCATAGGATACGAGGACCGTTTACCAACCCAAAACCCATTAACGCACCTCCCCCGTGTCTTCCATAAGAATGAAATATCTTAAGGCATTTTACTGGCCTTTAGCAATAACATAAAATCAATTCTCAAATAAACTATTTTCAATAGCGCCATATAACAAAGAGGCGTATAATAAAAAGCACGGCGTATATCACCTCAATTACAAGCATGAAATTTAATGTGTACATACATACTTGCGAGAACGTCGGCGTGGTAGATTTTAATTGCTAGTCGCTATTGTATTAACTGTCATGTAGTTTTTTTTATCGTCGCGCGGCTCGCAGCGGCGCCACAGTCGCACACTCGACCGTTCACTTGTTTCGTAATAAACTAAATTAAAACTACACATGATATAATTAATAACGAGATCTTTATTTTTATTTATACAATAGAATCAACGTTATCAGTTTTTTTTAATAGACTCGACGCAACTGTTACAAGTAGATAAGTTCTGAAAGTTGAATATGAAGGTAGGTAGTTGATTTTTTAAACGATTCGTCGCTTTAGAATTGAACAGTGTATCATCATCAACCCTTTTCTATTTTTGGACACAAGTAGGACAGCACTTTCTATTTTTGAACACAAGCACAAAAGGATTAAGTTTATTACACAAGATCTACAAATAATAAGACCGTACTTGAACCAAAATTATGTTACAACAGCGAAAATATTGCTTTGCAGAAATTTCTTAGTAGGTATATTACTCTAGCAAATGAAAATATGTATATTGCCTCGAATTCTACAACAAATGTCTGTTGTAAGTTATAGTCTGAGCGTAAAACCTTAAATTGTTTAAAAATAATAAAAGACGCTATTAAAACTAGCCAGCGTTGTATCATAATATCAGTGGGATGGAACAATAAATTAATCAATATAATCATAATCAATATCTGTTATGCTAAAAAGGAAAATTATAACAGTTAACTGTATTACGCTGTACAAAGGGAACAAGGAGTCTTCTTACAGACTCTGAGAAACAACTAATTCTTAGTGTCTAGCAAAAAAGAAAGTGAATATAAAATACAATCTATATTCTCCGCAAAAACTTCCTGGTACACTTTTTTGAGATCCGTAGAGCCTAACCTAAAGCTTTCTTCAGGGATTCCGCAGGTACTTTTCCTTTTATTGAAAGAGTGATCATTTTGTAACATATTTCATAGCAACATTGAACTGTAAGAGGCTATGTGTATTTATGTGCGTGCGTGCACACGTACGCTTCTTCTCGCGTGTGTGAGTGCATGCGTTCATTAATTCTACGTTCTACTACGAATTCATTTGATACTAATGTGAAATTTCGCGTCGTCGATAATTAGACCTTCCTAATAGTATTAACGATAAGCTTAACTTTGTGTGGATTTGCTAAAAATATAACCATCTTTACCTTAAAATTATAGTATAAATAAAATGCGAGGTACCTATTTTATCGCGTGTAAAAAACCGAGTTATATTTGATCAGTATATATATATATATATATATACTACTTCGTTTTCATGAACATAAGTGTATGGGATTATACCTTCACGTCTACCAGCGTATAGTGTGCAAAACAAATATCCCTTACAATCAAGGCGTTGCGGTCAGTACCATAACTGTTGGGTATTTTAAGGGTCTTCTGAACTCTCCCTTAAGAGGAGATCACTGTTTACGTTATACCTTTAATTATACCTGACACACTCCTCTCCGTACCGCATGGAAATATTTTTGTAAAGTGGAAATTAGAATATTATAAATAGTCCTAATAAAAAGCTGATTTGAGTATTTTTCAAAACTATTGGAAAGATCTAGAATATCTTTCGTTTCCGTGTAGATAGATTGTCCAATTTCATTTTCTAAGATATTTAATATTACTGTTTATAGGTATAAATAAGGATATTAATTAACATTAATTACATATACATAAATATGTTCCTTAGAACACTATCGAGCTTTTAACGTTTATTGAAGATGAAAACTAAAAAAAGCACAGTCCTACCATCTGTCAAGACCCAAATCCAGACCCCAGGCTGCACCCGGAAACATCCTACATACAAATATATACAAATACAATATCATTTAGTTAAACTAGTGGAACGATCTAGAAAAACATACGTGGCAACTATTATAATATAACGACTGCATGTCTGCAAGTGTTAATTGCCTCATTCGCTATTGTTGTCGAGTTGCGGGTAGTTTTTTGCGGCGCCAGAGTGCGCCACTATACTATAACACGTGCTGTATGTAATTGTCTTCATAACCGCTGCTAAACTTGGACATTTATTGGAATTTGACTACAAATGAAAATTCTTAAACAATTATTCATGAAATCCTTTCACCGTTTTGACTTTACCCTCATTACTTAATGACCAATTCTTTAATGCTTGTTCGTTTCTTGAAATTGAAGATAATCCCAACATACAAAAAAGATTAAGAATTCTAAGCCGGTAGGCTTCACTAATATTGAACCGTGGCTCAATATTAATGAAAAAATTGCTGAAAATATTAAGGAATATACTTTCGTCTAATGGTTGCATATTATGTTGATAGCAATCTGTTTTCTTCTGGAGTGGATTACAGGCGGGACTGTAGGGAGTAGGCTTTTAACACAACTCTACCAACATTTTATGGAGCAGACCTAATATATTAATTACTCTTATAAATTAAAATATAAATACGAACATAATAGATTATTGTTATTATTACTGTATGATCACGTCAGGTACCTTACAAGGTAGGCAGAGAGCACCAAGAGCGAAATATCTATCCTCGCAGACCTGACATCACTCAAATAATATGTAACATAGCAATAACCAAATAAATCGCATACAAAACAATTACGAATAAGTACAAATGTAATAAATACAAGTACAATAAAAACAAATACAATAAATGCAAGTACAAGAAATACAAATACAACAATTACATATATTAAGACGTAGTTAGTATTATATAACATACATTTAATCACGATATGACCATGTGATCGAACCTTTATTTTTCTCTTATACGCGACCCACATTCAATCATTCATTGTTTTGTTACAAGCTTGCATTTGTAGTAGCAGCAATAATTATACCCGCAAGTACCACTTACGTGTATAATTGTTAATAATTATCTTCTAACGTCGGTCATATGTTCGGCCGAACGCGTGTTATTACATACGCTCATAGATGTGACGAAATTTTAATGTATGAATAATTGCCAGTGCAGTGTTTATTTTAAAAATCGAATTGTAATCGCACCTAACAACTAATAATTAAGTTATTTTCATTCCAAATATAATTTACCAGGAGTTAACTTGTCGTAATGTTTTTTTTTCTTAGTTATATAAAAGTATGGCCACGTGCGCTGAGATTAAGGAAGAAAAATAATTTTAAAGATTTTTTTTTGTAATTTAAAAAAAATAACAATTGCCAGTGAAGTATTTGTGTATTTTATAAATCACACCGTGATCGTACCTGGCAGCTAATAATTAAGTTATTTTCATTCCAAATATAATTTAGCATATGCTGATTTGTTTTTCATATTTGAGGGTGTGATTTAAAAAAGAAAAAAAAAAACTAAAGAATAACTTTGTTGTACATTTGTTAAAAATAAAATGCTTAAATTTTTTTTATTATTAAGCACTGTAGATGAGAAATTTCACTTGCAAGAACAAATAAACACGACTACACGTGCGTCACTGGTCGCCGCCCGTTCGTTCGTTACCGCTCTCACCTTTCACGACTACCGTCACCTGCTAAATAAATTGCAGATAGAAATGTTCACATAAATTATTGTTGCACTACACTGCATGTCTTTAACGCCCACTGACTTGCCTTTCCTTACAGTTATAGACTAGGTTGTGTATCAAATCGACTGCTAGCCGGGGAAATGGATAGTTTTATTTAAATCTATTCCACTGATACAGTAATATTTCGTTCTAAAAGCAAGTGACATTCAATTTGCCATAGAATTATACGATAAAATGGATTTTATTTACCTGCCCAAGTTGTCATTGAGTTCAAAAATGTATGTAATGTGTTTTTGTATTATAATAATCGACCGACTATAATTCTGGAATATGGGTCGCCTCTCATATTGAGAGGGTTAAGGCCATAGTCCACCACGCTGGCCAAGTGCGGGTTGGCAGAC
>DWEC01000539.1:0-16526 GCA_018245735.1 Microceris miodesmiata
GACTCACTATTAGAAATTTATATATATGTATATATATATATATATATATATATATATATATGTATATATACATATATATATATATATATAATATACATTCACGGGTAAGGTCTTACTGTATACCGCCCAAGAAATATAATAGTGGTAATTCTAAGCAGTGTATCGTGTTGTCGCAGAGGGCACACGACGTGTAGCAAGTGCATGTTCGCGTCGTCGTGCTACCGCGGGCAGCTGCGCCACTCGGCGCTGTGCGCGGGGCCCAACGCGCTGGAGGTGGCGCCGCGCGCCGCGCACGCCACGCTCTACTGCGTATGCGGATACTCCACCGACATCGGTCTGTCCTCGCGCCTATCCTTCATACCTTCTTGACAAAAATACAGAAATGGATATAAACCTTTCATGTGAATGCAATGACACATGTCAATATGAAGTTGCTAAGTGGTTATTGCACTATCTGCTTATTATTACTTCCGGTCATGAATGAACTCTAACATATTAAATTGATCGCCAATAAAACGTTTCCGTTGTGACCTAGCTGCAAACGCCGCGAGGTCATGAGGAAGGACCTCGTACAGGTCCGAAACTAGTCGGGTTATCCCGAAAAATGCACGTGAATTAAGCCGGTACATTTATAATCAAAATATCATATCATCACGCCAGATATAGAGAGCACCGAGTGGCAAATATCTCTTCTATTCTTACACTGCTGATGTGTATATAAGAACGGTATTAAACTGCAGGCACGGATATGCTGAGCCACCTGCTGGCGACGCGGCACTCGAGCGCGTACGAGTCGGAGGAGGCGGCGCGCAGCAATGCCGTGGGAGCGGACGAGCCGCCGCCGCGCGCGCCAGACGAAGCTACGGCCCCCGATGCAGTGCGTTACTTGCTTCTTATTGCATGCCCACCGCCAATAGAACTTATGAATATGATGCAATACTAATCCAATGCAATTTCTTTGCGGTCATACAATGTGGCAGTTTCCACAGTGGCGTAGCTAGTATATTTGTATAGTCACCTGGTGCCCCTCCCCCCCCTTCTAAAGAGTAAGTAATTTTAGATTTCAGAACGCAATGACTTTAATAAATAAATTTAAATTGATTCAAAATGATAATAACTATATATAAAATAACATTAGATTATGATAAATTTTATCATAATCTAATGTTATTTTATATATAGTTATTATTATATATTATATTATAAAAGTATATATATTATAAAAAAAAATTATTATCAAGTTTGGTGCCCCCCTTGCCTGTGGTGCCCTGGGGCGACCGCCCCTCTCGCCACCCCCTAGCTACGCCACTGGGTGAATCTATTGCCATACACCAGGTACATGACCAGTTTCCGAGCCACTACTAGAAATTTCTACTTACATTTGAATTAAGCTTTCATAGGTTTTAAGTATTGTTTGTTAAGTTATAAAAGCTGCTCAGCCATACTGGATCCATCATGGAAGTTAGTTGGGATATGCTTAGTTGTTGAAATATACTTTAAACCCAATGATTAAGTTAGAGTACATAAAAAGTATAATTATGTTGATTTTGTTTTCTAGTGATGTCCGAGAATTCTAAATATAGAGCAGATGGAACATCGAACTTGAATACCCATGCAGCCTTTGGCTGGCTTCCAATAACGGTTGCATCAAGAACACCTTCACATAAATCAGTGTTTAAATAAGGGTGAATTCTTGTGTGCGGTATACACCGCATTTAAAATAATAATGCTAATACATAGTTTGTGTAATAAACTAGATCATGCTCTTTCATTTTAAGTATCCTGGACTAAAATATTTCAATATCTTTCGTTTTTGTTCCTAAGCATAATGTCGCATCGACTGACTTAAAGATTGTTAGGAACAGTTACATATATGAGCTGTAATAGCCAATTAAGGGCGCAGGGCCCCTTGGATTTCACCGATCCCCGATCTATAAATTTGTACTCCAGTATAAAATTATTTACTTATCACTATAATGAAGAGGTTCGTGTATATTTGAAAGAATTAGAATAAGTTAGCTTAATTAAATTCCAAACTGAATAAATAACCATTTAGGAGATTCTCTAAATGGAATAAGCGGTAAACAGTGATATATAACAAGGCGGAGATATAAATATGCACATTTATAACATGACAAAGTTTGAATGTAGAGACAGGTGTTCCAAAGAAAGGCAAAGCGGGAAATCGCGTTGGCCTTGATAATAGATATTTAAAACGCATACCGATTTTAAAACGAAAAGAATTCTAAGAGTTGTACTTAACATTAAAATTATATTTGGCGACAGTTCGGAGAAATTTGTATCATTACTTAAAATTTTTTTTTAGTTTTCACATAAAAAAAATGAAATTTTTTGCAAGTTTTCATTATTATATTTAGTGCTATATTCCAGAATTAACTGTAGCCTTTAAAATTTGTATCTTGGGTCTTTTAATGGGCGTAATCAATGAAAAAAAAAGATGATAGGAGAAATAAGATATTTTGTGGAAAAAAACTAGCAGTAAAACACTTCTGTCCTTTGCTTTCTCAGTTTTTGATTCCTTATTTACATTTTTTCATTGTATATTTTGTGTCACTACACAGATGTATGTCAATCCGAACTTTATATATTTCATTTCGAACTATATATATATTCAAAGAACGGCCTTAAGGAATTTCTACATCAGTTGTATCTTATCCATAAAAATTTGCTACCCGTGTACTTTTAACTGTTACTATAAAGATCTTACTTTATCATAACCCATAGTCTTTTGACCTTTAGCCTGATATATATAGCAAAACAACGCGGTAACTCAGCCCAGCGAACTTAATGTCTAACGGCCCACCTCCTTGCATATCGTACTTAATGCACTATCACTTGTCAGTTGATATTTCATGCGCAGGTCTATCACGGGCGGAATGCGTGCGATAGTTGTCGGCCTCAGCAGCGAGCGAGGACGTTAGGACGTGATCGATACTGTTACAAGTTACTGAAAGTTTATTCATATGTTTGGTGAACGTCGGATTTATGTTTCCGTGTTCGTGATATTTAGAAAAGGTTGTAGATGAGGAGGTAAATTTTTTATGTTTTGTTGGTAGCTATTTATTGATTTTTTTTCTACGTAATATCATGAGAACAATTCTGTTTAAAGTTCTGAATTGGTGATACTAAATTATATTCAATTTAAGTTCAAAGTGACTAGTATCTACATGTATTATTTTAATTAATTTAATTTTGTGTCTGTTTTGCATTCATTTATTCCGCTTTTACATATTACAACGTAATGAAGAACAGTTATATATTGCACAATATACTGATTTTTAATTACATATTCCATAACGATTCTTTAAAATTGGTGTTGTAAAAACCAATATGAATAAAATATAACATGGTTGAATTAGGCATTTGTATTAGGTTAGATTATCTAACAATAACTAAATATATACAATTCCTTTGTATCTCTAACACATTCGGTTCACGTCTTACGCGGTCCATTGCTCGCGTGATCGACTCGCCCTTGCTCCGTCGCTCGAGTGTTATGTTGAAGTTTTGACAAATGGCCAGTAACCAAAGCAAAACATAATTGTTTTTAATAGCTCAACACCCGATAAAAAGCCCACTTGTCGAAGCCGTCGCTCTATCATAAAACTTATCATAACTCAAAATTAACATGCAGTTTCATTAATTGATTTTGTCAATAGCTTTATGCGTTAATATATTTATAGGATAGGAAATTTGTTATTATTTTTATGTAGAAATCTTGAAAATTGAAACGAATAATAAATATTTTATAGTGTAGCGTTTATGCTTGTAAAATGTGTCCTTCAGAAAGTTTTTATTGAATCGTTATCGATTTTAGTACAATCTGTTTCTGGATAAACTTATCTCTGCTTAAGTGCAAAATTGTGTTCATAATATTGACAAAATTATTACGTAATTCACGTTTACAACTGGAATGTAACAGTACAGTGACCTAATTAAAGATTTGATATCGAAATTATATCGGTATTTCTAATAATTAAAATCGGTTTCTGAGTATATATTGAGAACTTAATCAAAAATGCAAATCAGTCGTAAACATTGATAACATCTAACAGCCTCAGTTGCCGTTTAACGAAATTTTCTAATTAAACGCAAAGAAAATTTACATTTACATAATAACTGTTTCTATCAAATTAACATTAAAAATGAATATTGGTAATGTATATGAACATATCTATAATTGGACGTCCATATTAACTAAATATTTGCCTTTTGTATAGCTATATTTTACTATATTGATCTCATCTGAATTTATATGTGTACTTTTTTAAGGAAAAGTTATTTTTTAAGTCATTATGTCGTATTTACATCACTTAGATATCTTTATACTAAGCTACGAAATCAACTAACAACGCACTGCGCAATACCCATCTCTTTAAATGATGCAATTTTTGTATGAAACACGAATGTTTGTATGTATGTGGTATAATATACCGATATACGGCTTATTAGAATAGAATGTATCATAATATACGAGTACTGTTATAATTTTAGAAAACTGAAATACTCTCAATAACACCTGATTTCAAATAGATAAATATTTATAACTACCCGCTTTTCCAACATATCTGTAAATAAAAACGTAGTTATACTTAATGGGGTTAAATATTTAATTTCTAATCTGTTAATCTCAGTGGCGTGCTATTGGAAAGGTCTATGTCCAGCAGTGGACGGAAACAGGCTGATAATGAATGTGTTAAGTAGGTACACTTACTGAGCTATTCAGAATATTTATAGACAGTGTACATAGTATATGATACGGTCCGTCATGCTATTTGCAAATGAACTCGTTTCAATTTGTGTGGTGTTTCCATATCCTCGGGCAGTTCGACTTTAGCATGTTTATGATTCGCTTCTTGTTATATCAATATATGTAGTCATGTTGGTGCTGTACGAGATGATGGCATGCAAACTGCTGACTATTTATAGAATGAGCTCTCGTAAAGAAGTTGCCTGATTGAGGTAGTGGAAAATTTATAAATCCAGCATACGTGTATGGAAAAGAGTAATTGGAAAAGAGTAAGAGTAAGATTTGAGAAGAAACACGTCAGATGTTTAAGAGTATAGATGTTTGGCATTATAAGCATGTAGAGTATAGATGTTTGGCATTCGGTGTTCCCTTGAAGGGTCCTGGCGTGATGATATAATATTCATATTATGTAAATTCGAGTGAGGTAGAGTTTAGTATTAACCATACTGTTTAAATTAAAATCCAAATGTATTATGGAAGGTTTGTAATAGGCAATTGTATTTGAAAATTGTGATGACCAGAGCAGTTCCGATCTACCTGTTTTTGTTTAATAGGTCCCAGAAAAATAAATGCACAAATGCTCAATACCTAAGACAGTTTAGTCAGTGGTACAATATTGCATACATGTATGACATTTAGAACGCGTTCTATTATTTCACTTGCAAAATTAGTGTCTACTTATAGGACTACAACGCATCAAAACCACCTCAGGTCGTTGCCCTCCTTAGAAGTATTGTACATATAACATAAAACATAGTACATAACACTCTTCTTAGAAGCCCTTCTTAGAAGTATTGTACATATAACATAAAACATAGTACATAAAACAAATAATATTTTATTATTAAATATTCGTAGCAATAATAATGATGAAGGTTTAAAATAAACGTTTACTTATAAACTGTTAATAAACAATTTCGCACAGTAGGTACCCATCTTTTTCTGCTCTGGCAGCACTTCATTAGCTCTCGAATCAATTATAAACTGGAATCTTCTACTTTAATTGGACATAAACGTTCTAAGAATTTATGATCTCCGGTTTTAAAACTAAACTGAACTGTCACTAGAAATCGTGATGAATTGAAACGCATCAGTGTGGCTGCTATTCCATGGCGGCGTCCCTTTTTGTCGTGTGTATTTTTATGATTTTCCATCCTTGTCTTGTACGTTTTGAGGGTCTTGATTGGTACGTCAACCTGTCTGTGATCTGTGACCGTGTTCCAATGAGAAGCACGATTCTGTGATGGAACGCCAATTTAAACTTGGAATCGTGTACCGCGTGGCCTCACTCGTTACTTTACAGTAGATTTAACTAACTATTACTAGTACTATGTCTAACTTTATAGCATGACTTTGGATGAAACTGTTAGGCACAAATATAGTTAAAAACATTCGTAAAGATCTTATAACTTTTATGCCTCTCAATTATACACAACTGCACGATAAACATTAAGTGATAACTTAACTTTTGTACCGGAAAAAGTACAATGTTGAGAGCAACATGTACATGTATAGGCTTTAAGGCTATCTTCAATCGTTAATCGACCGATTCTAACAATAATATACGAGTATGTCCACGGAATATTCTTACTCATGCTGAGGCTATATTCATTACAATTATTGTTTTATACAGCCACTTTTAACACTTTCAAGTTTTATCTGAGATTTTCTTTCTATGTATCAAAATATATTAAAATAAAATTCACATTATTTGTTCTTTAACTGAAATATGTGTCTCCTTAGCAAATTACAGACTCAGGTGACGTCTCATGTATTTTTCTGTTACAGCGATATCCGATTTTTCATTTACCTTCCTAATATTGACCACGGTTTTTTTACTCCACAATTAACTGGTATACTTATTTCTTTGTTAATTTTTTTATTTCTTTACAACTAGACTAACATTTGTGCTTATAATTTTACATTTTAAATTATTATTTCAGTATCAGTATATATATCATAATTACTTGATTATGTGAAAAAACTCGCAATATATTAAAATAATCATCAATGACAGTTTTTTGCAATTATGTGCACTAGTAATTGTGTAACTATATTCGCCACGTTTCCTTTTGTTTTGTTCCAAGTTCATTGTTCAACGTACGTGGACTCCAGCTTCTGTACATTGCTCACATTCATAGATACTTAATTAGTAGTTTAATTGCGTTTATCGCCGTCGTATAAGGAATTTGGTATGTTAAAAGTTACTCACATCGACGTTAGCAGTTTCCCAGCGGTTTTACTTGGATCGTATTGTCAAAGAGTCTCACGTAGTGCATGCTCCGTTAATTACGTTCAATTGAGTATATTTTACATTAATAATTGATTGATTTAATATATATAACAAATTAGTAACAAAATATAATTATTATAGTAACAAAATATAATCATTATTACATATAGCAAATTTCTGATTTATAAAGCAAAAATTTGCGCCTTTAAATCTTACTTGTTAAAGCTTGTAACGTGTATTGTAAAGCTTTTATCGCAGATCTATCTGAAATAATCATTAAGTTTGTATTCATTTCTATCAGATACAAAATTCCGAAGTCATTCGCCTCTATATCGCCGATAAACACGCGGGGTGTCGTCTTGTGACATTTGGCGGTATAAAAGACATCAACGGGTGCCGCCGTTGATTGACCGAAATGATTATGTAGAGTTCTCTGAATTGATTTCAAAACAACAAAACCTTTGATTGCTTATTCGAGATAAAGAGTACCAATATACAATAATCGATTCATTATTTCTTATTTACTCTTCTTATTTAACAACTTCTCTTTCTTTATAAATCGTACGCGTTTTAAAGAGTAAGAGTTATTTAACAACTTCTCTTTCTTTATAAATCATACGCGTTTTAAAGAGTAGAAGTCACCGCTGTAATGGTGAAATAAAACATTGCAAAGAAATATACACACTTTCATAAAGTTCTTTCATGTGTCTTTCATAAAGTTTTGTAAGGTTTGTGTAGGCTGTCAATCCGCACTTGAACAGCGTGGCAGACTTTGGCCATAACGCTTTTCTAACGGTGAAACGATAAAATTATTAATGATTACGTTTATGTATACCGAGCGCTGTGCTTAAGGTTTCAAGTATTTGCTTGAGTTACGTGTAAACTTCAATATATATGTTTTAAAATATGATAGTCTAAAAATGTAACAGTTAATAAAAAAATCTAATTTGATATGCAAATTTAACATTTTTAAGTGGATAAACAACGTTAACACATGTATATTATTATTATTGGTTTTATTTTTAGTCTTCCACATGTACGTTCGCTCGATTTTTAATGATCTTGTTATTTTCTTGCCTTGAATGTCTTCTTAATTATGTATATTTTTAATTATGTGTGGTGATGGCTATTGAAAAACAAAAGACAAATGTGATTCCAATAGAAATATTATTAGTGTCTCCATTATATTTTATGTATATTTTAATATGACCATTAAATTAAACTGAAACAAGTTTATTGTCGGTAATATCATTTAATTATTCAATAAATAACAACTAACAAAGCAAGCTCGCAGTCATTCGCTATGACGAGCAAAATCCAATTTTGATATATCAAATCCAAGAGCATATCTGGACGTTTAGTAATTCGAACTGCGATCGTTTTTAGCGTCTTCCTTTGACATTTAACAGAGCAAACTGAATAATGAACCGTGCATAATGTGAAGGTAAAGGATTCTTCGCTAGAAATAAATGTTACCTACGTGTTAGCTAGTTATTGAGCAAACATACCTACGGCTATGTAGGCGGTAGGTATTTTCTCGGTCGCATCTAGCAAATACCTTTCAAAACTACTCACTTTGTTTATCTCGGCACGTATTGCGGAAATTATTTCGTGATTCGATGCTACGTACTATCTTTATTGTTATTAGACACAGCAAGAAACATAATTCCACAATACGCTTTGAGCTCAACTTATCGACTGAAGCTCGTGTCGGAGGTGATTTAGGCGATAGTTGGCGGTTATAGAACCGGCAAAGTGCAGAATATACCGTAAAGTACACATTTACCTTACAAGCAAAAATAAACCTTATTGTTGTTATGTAAACGTCAAATTCGCGTGTATGAATTATCTCCTCGTACTGCTTTCCGTGTCATCGATAAAAGACAATGACAGCAATCCTCAAGTCCCAACATCGTTAATAAAGTCGTTATTATAAGAGAACTTACCAAATATAGGTCGAAAATTACAGGTACACTATTCGACACCAATGCGAAATATACCTCTTGTATCTACAACACGCAAAGCGATTCACTGTTATATATATATAGCTCTATATAAATGCCAGAAATTATTTAAGTTTCAATATTCGTCCCATTAAATACAAATGTATCTATCAAAGTTAATCGAATCATAGTGAGGGCAGATGCGTTAGCCGGTGTCTTCTTTTTGTGGACCATTTCTGTTTAGTTGAAAGCAAGACAAAATAAATTTCCTCGGTCCCGTCCGGCGTCCTGCCACAAAAGGTGCATCCCGCGGCTTCTTTGAATACAGCCGTGTACCGTGTCGGGATGCGCTCGCTCCTCCGCCATACCTCAAGGCTTTCCAGTAGGGTTGATAGATCAATTTATTTTGAACGAAATAAGATGCTTACCGGTATCCGTCTTTAAAAAATTTTTTGCATGTCACTATATTTCGGGAACATATGTAAAATATCTTATTTATGTGTTGCTATTAAGCATGCAATTTTTCATTTCACGTTTCTTACTGTTTGTTGACAGTAATCAAAAAGTTTAGCCAACCCTATCACTTTACACCGAAACTTGGAACCATGGTCGATCGTCTTTTGTTTGCTAAACGCCACTACAAAACCAACACGTACATAAAATAATGTCGGCCATGTTAACTTTTTAACGAACGCCATGGAACCAGCGAAGTGTCTTGTAATGTGGGGATTGTGTGAGTTCGGTTTTTACGTGACCATGTGTGAGTGTTTAGTGCCTGTGTGTGATCATTATATAAGGTCGTTGATAGAGATTTTAGTTGTTTGGTTTTAATAAATTGAAGCCCAATGAACTGGTAATTTTTTATGTTATAGTCTCAACTCTAGCACGCAATCTTTTGTCCTAAGTCTTAGTGAGTACTTTTTTATGATATTGAAAGCTATTCTATATTAATTTGGTCAGCTGTTTAACAATTCATCGTGATGGCTGTCAAGTACCGTTCCATCGATAGCACAATAAATTCTCAAAGCAATTAATTACACTGCGATCTCTATCATCAGCTGACAACGTTTTAATTATCTACAGGTCCATCAACTTATTTGTCGATCTGTGTTAAAAATCAATTTTTCCAGTTCACAGGCCTTTGTTGGGGTATAACCGCTAGGCTCGTACCGGAGTTTATCAAAGGTACCGGAGCGGGTAATCGATCAACCGATAATGGTTTTACAACTTAATCCTATTTACGGTGCAACGCCTTTGAATTGCATTTCTCGCCATGGAAATAGCTCCGAATGGTGCTCTTGTTTGAACAATCGCTCCGGAAGATATCTGTATTACGTGAAAGATAGAGCTGTATGCAGATTGATATTTTGTTCATATTGAATATCATTACAACTACATTACAACTATGTCTCTTGTATTTTTTATTGGAATTTTGTTAATATATATTTCATTAGAAGTAGTTGATTTCAGACAAAATTACATATATTTTGGTCTAATAAACATATTGACGGAAGTCCGAAATTAAATTTTTTTGTGGTTTCAATTATGAGTATTGTGAATAAATCGTCGAGACTCCATGACCATATAATTAAGTAATGGCTTTTATTGACTAATAAATGCTTTTGTTTTTTGTTGGTCGTGTCAACTTAATTTGCAATTCATCGATAAATTGCTTTGATAAGGACATCATTTAATATTGAATAGTGTAAAAACTGCAATATTCAAATCCAATCATCCACTTAGGTTTCCCTTATCCAATGTAAGGTTCATACATCACAGTCGCAAGTAGATATAGCATGGTGAATGTTTGTATGTCCAACCAAATATGCCAATTCACTGCTAACGGTTCGTTTTACATGATGTCTTACGTAATATGCCGGATGCAAGCAAATGAACACTATCTACAGATCTTGCAGCATGACAGACTGGAGTATGGGTATATCATAAATCATTTCACAGATCCAGAAATTAAATTACCTATTAAAATGGCTGTTTGATTTGCAACTTACCTTGTGTTTTCTGTACCTAACTTTCGTTTTTCAAATTTACGTACCAAGTATCTATAATATAGATATAATAATCTATAATATTATTATAATCTATTTATTTTATTCTATCTATTTTATCTATCTATTCTATATTATAATCTAATACATTGGTATCCCTATTTAATTCTCTAACCTTTCATTACATATTTGTATTTTTTTTGGCTTATCTCATGATTATTCCAGTTTTAATAAGTTCATCGAATTGAAAACTACAAAGAATATTCATGAGTAGGTACCGAAGTGAAAGCAAATCTTGTTGATATTACTGCAATAAAATATTAATGATATACTCCTATTTATTATTATTTATAACATAAATCTTCCTTTAAGATCAAGTACCTACAATCAGTTACACTAACCGAAGTTCGATGAACAAGTAACGATTATATTTTGAATCGGAATGTTTCAGTTACATAGGTACGTAAAAGAACTGTGCCAATTAGTGATATCGGTATCATAGGTGATGATTTCGACTAAATTATGCTCGGTTTCTTAATTTGCATAAGTCAATTAAAATACAAGTTTAAAAGTGGTCGAGCCAAGCACCTGCAGAGGTGACAGTGTCCATGAAACTGATAGCATCGAATTTGTTTTATTTCAGAACAAGGATTCGGTCGACCATTGAGTTATAGTTTTACGTTTATCTTTTTTGTGGCTATGTATAGGTTGGAGATAAAAATTAAAAATATATTTGAAAGTGTAGCGAATTAAAATGAACGCATTGCTCTGTATATAATGCGTAGACCCGAAACAATGAGCGCTTTAATCAGTGGTCTACTTCGCGATTCAGCTTCGCAAATTCATGTGATGTCTTAATAATACAGAAGGTAGCTTTTTAAATATTTTAGCTTTCTCAAACCACACGTTGAACTGGTCCATGTCGTATTAATACCAAAATAATTATTTCGATCCCTATCATTACTGCGGACGATCGTGGATAGCTGCCGGCCACGGAGCAATCGGTCCAAATTTTTGTGTACAAAAAGCAGTTGTAGGCGTGAGAAAACTGAACCTTTCTGCTACGACCCAGTTTATTATCATTCTAATATCTCTACCGGAGTAGACTGTTTCTTGTTTTACTTGTTTTATTAAAAAAAACATTATCGTATGCGACATAGGATATGTTGACAAAATCGTTAAAATTATTATGGTGTGAATGGTTTTACAAAATGTTATTTAAATACTTTTACTTGATTATTCTGGGTTATAATTTTCAATTAAACGCCATGAAATATATAAAAGCTATGTACTGTTATAATGATTTTGCGTGTAATGATTAGTCCCAAAACGTGCTCTACTTACTTTCGTCGTAATCTTATGGGGATTTCCAGGTAACATTTTAATATTCTGATTAATACATGTGGTTCTCTAACGTTGTAACAACTTGTAAAGTGCTTTACCTTTGTAAACACGTTTCCTGCTTCGCTTCGTGAACATAGTCTGAAAACCGACCTGTCCTCGTTCTAATTGGAGTAAATTAGTTAACTTAGCCATAGGCACGAACTTGTATACAGGTTTATCATGTTTCAATTTAGATACGACATTTATCTACGCCATATCATTAGCCTTTATACTACTGCATTACAATTTTGAATTTGGAATGTCTCATGATTTTACAATATTTTTTGTCAAATCATCGTGTCCTCAACCCATTTTTACAATGTTTCATTTTCGATTCTGTGAATTGTTCTTGCAACAGGATATTTAACCTCATTTACGAGGAACCCACAAGCAGTCGTCATCTGATATGCATGCGTCACTTACTCCGGATGTGGGTTGGACTCCGTAATGCCATCTGACTTCAAAACCTGTTTTTAAAACCTTTTGGTTTCTTTTCAGACGGCCCCATTTGTTTGCGATCTGCGGTCATTAGGCTCTCTGGGTGCTTTATATTATGATTGTTACGTCTAATCATTTTCATGATTCTTTGGAGTCCTTCGCTTTTTATCATTTCGAAGAATTTTGGCGTCCAATCACTCTTGGAGCTGTTATTAGGTGATTAGGCTGAATATAGTTTCATGAATTTTCGTAATCTTTGTTTGATGATAGAGTTGTGATCTTTGAGTAATAATGTTTGTTTTATGATTGATCATGTCTGTTTGAAATGCACGGAGTGTGTTATTTAAATTTGAAACATTGAAACATAAATTGGTATGTATAAATTTAGTTACATAATTTGAATCTTAAATAGTTACACTGACATGGATATTTTTTATATTACGGTTTTAACTTCATATCTAAATCTGAGGAGTTCAAATTTTAAATCGTACGTTTTTGCAAATCAATTGTATATCAGATACGTGCCATCTCAGCTGGCAAGTCGTATGCAAAGTTCACATGTTCCATATTCTACGGCTCCCACGTTTGCATCGCATCCCGCGCTATCAATCATGCCTGTACCGGAACAATGGGTTTGTTGAAGCGTTCCGTTTTACGTGCCTATCGTGAATTCTTCAAACTAAATGTGATGCTTTGTTAGCAAAATAAAATAATAAAATCGTTTAATTCACCTTTTGCATTGATAATTGGATTTTTGTTTCGCACTATTTACTTTATTAAAAAGCTAAATTCAATTTCAACGCTGCCGTCGCTCAAATAAACGTGTCCTAAAGTAATTTACATTAGAGGACGTTTCGCCTTATTAACTTATTTTTAATAATTAAATTTTTCACCTATAACTCATATTCAGCGCAGATAACGCTTGACAATTGGAGCACTTTAATGGTGTCATTTAAAAGGCTTCTGAAATGAATAAGTAATTTGTTTGGTGACATATGTGTCCATACTTTTTGTGTGCGAAAGGCAGACATGTGGTAAACATGAAATGATAAAAACTGGTTAAAACACAACGCGATAGCACCTGCTTGCAGTAAGTTCGTAAATAACTCTTCTATAGGTCAGGTTACAGCACACCCGCTCAGGTAACATACCACTGTTAGATCTTCGCAACATATTTCGTCTTCCCATATTCCTGTAATTGTTATTTTAAATAATCAAATCGTTTGTACTATTATAAGTCTCGTGTGTTCATATACATGATTAAATATATATCGATTTAACTAAAGTATGCTTTTTGGGATAGCGCGACGAATTTCGGACCTTTTTCTCTCGTTCTTCCTCTGTTAATGAAAAACGTATTGTAAAATTAGCGGTATTTTATAGGTTTTTTAAATGTTAACCATAAGTACTACAATGTATTCAGTATTCTCTCCATGTGTATTAATGGATGATTGTACCTATAAATCACACTTGTTCGTTTTAAGCGTATGTATTCTTAGGAAATAGATAATAGTCGTTACCTTAGTGAATCTGCTCATTAGCATTTCTTCGCTAACAGCAACAGACGGACGCTTTCGTATATTTTATATGAACGGTGCTTTGTTTAGGTCTCCCACGTAAGTAACGGCGCTCATCTATTAGGATTGTTGAACGTGCGAATATAACTCTAAAAGTGATATATTTCGTACGTGAGAAGCCAATGTTTTTTGTTTACAAAATTGTCGCTTATCACTGACTCTTTACAGTAGTAAAACTTTTAATGTAGGTGCATCATATGTTATTATTGCAAAGCTTATAATTGTTTGTTTTAAGTTAATATCATCTATAACAGTAATTAATGAATATATGCTAATCAGTTATAAAAAGTATTTACAACAAAAAAAAAACATTTTTTTACTCAAGTCACTTGGTCAGCATGGCGGTCTACTTATGACTTTAAGCCCCGTGTCCAACAGTCAACGATAAAGGGTTATTAGTGATGGCGAATTTTATAAATTTTGCAATGTAGAAAAAATCCGGCAATTAACTAAATTCTTTGTAGCATTAAAATTAGAAATATTTACCCACATCAGTTCATAAACGCGAATTTTAAATAAAATTAAAGTACCTACTACTATATGGTGCTCGACATCGTCTTAAATGAGATTTCGAAAGGAAACCATAAAGCCTCTTCACAGCCATTAGCAAGATAGCATCGGAGTAATTCACAGTTATTAATTATTATTGTTATATGTCGGCTCGAACTAGGGAATGGTAAAATAAAGGTGAAAGTTGAAGAGTTGGAAAGTGACAACAACTTTGTGTAATCATCTGGTGCTGATTCGAGACATGTAATATACAATATACAAAATGAAGAGATCTCAAAACTTTCAAATGCTTGGTGCTGAGGAAAAATATGATTGCACTATAGATGTTTCAAGACTTAATAGTTGTTTATTGAAGGTTGATGGATTTGAAATCCGAGACGTTCTTATATTCTCAAATCTCACCCGAAGCGTAAGCAAAGACTTAAGAATTGCCACCGAGTACCGTGGTGATAAATTTCTTTCGCCTTTTGTATAAATCAAAACAGTCATAAATGGATATTTGTTAAAGGAATTATAAATAAAATAAAGAATAAATAAATCGAAAAAGTAACTACTATTAAATTCAAAATAGTATCTATAGAATAATATATTTTTTGAAGTCGACGTATATAATGTAAATAAATTGATATAAGACGGCCGGGATTTTAACCATAGGTAGGCTTTTTTCTCTCGGTTTGACTACCGCCTCTGTTGATCATGGTCGTGTAAAGCCGTTGAAAGCGACAGCTTTGATGTGTGTAATTTTATGTTGTAACATTTATTATGATGAAATAAAAAGTTTTGAATTTAAATCTGTGGAATCTTTTTAATATCAATAAAGTTTGTATTTAAATCCGGGTATGCTGAAGTATGCACCACTTGCTTCTTAGGAGATTGAAATGTTTCCTTACCTTCACTCTTATTAAAAATTAAAACAAAAGCTTAATAAAATACGTGACCGTGCAGCCGACGTCCTGATAGAAAGACCACAATGTGTCTTTTAAATATATCATCAAACACCATTTACGGAGTCCATTGCATAAACGTAATGACGGATAATGTCCCAACAAATTATGGATTCTACAGTGTTTCGTAAGCAAGAAATGGTATATCATTTTCTATGAATAATATTGGCGATGGGTTTAACGTCAGTCACGGCTATACATTTGGGAAGGTTTGTTATTGTTTTATGTACACGTATTGCGATGAACAGAGAGAGGTGGACCACCACTGGACGATCTGTGACCATGACTCGATTAAGAAGATTTATGTATTATATGTAAGCCTTTTTATTAGCCTGTGCTTTAGTAATGGTTGATATTCAATACCTATATGATTCAATACATTTTTAGTTTATATTTATATGGCATTGAGGCTGTTATGTTAAAAACTTACCTCACTCATCTCCACAATCTATCTTACTGATCTCCATAAATCTTTTTTTTTATTCTTAAAGCGAGCAAACAGGCAGACGGGCCACCTGATGGTAAGTGGTAGTTACATGTATGTGTACATGTGTACACATACATATAATTATTAGTACATACATATTATTATCTTTGGTATATCACGTTTTTTTTTTTTTTTTTATTTATCCGTACCTTTCCACACTTTAACCTTCAATTTCTCAATCTGTATACTGTCCACTTGTGTGTTCAACACTATCTTGCATAGCTTGTGTTGTCT
>DWEC01000540.1:0-16512 GCA_018245735.1 Microceris miodesmiata
GGCGCTCATTGGGGGAGGCCTATGTCCAGCAGCGGACTGAGGTAGGCTGATGACGATGATTATTATTATTATTACTTTTTTGTTATTTGTTTTAATTAAGTACATGTAACTTAAATCAAGTAATAAAACAAGGACGTATAAACGTGGAAAGAGTTACCATTTATTTTAAAATAAACAGGTCTCTAACTTAATACACTATAGATAATTAACACCCTGTCTACCCTGTAAGGAGAGGAACGTGAAATGCCGATTCAATAATAATTAAATACTATACGTGTTGTACCGTGCTAGTGGGCGAGAGCTGTATCGAATAACAAGCAAGTTTAATTATTCGTAATAATTGCGTATTTTTGTATACGATACCCGACAACAAAATTATGTATGTATATAGTATATAAATGTATGTGTAAAATTGTGTAGTATATTTAGAAGTGTGAGCAGCAGGTATTTAATGTCGGAGATTGATGAACTCTGTTTCTTTTTTACTTATGTATCTTCTTGTCCTTATTTTCTTTTGCTTCTGTTTTTCACATCAGTTTTTACTATTCTTCTGTTTTTTTTCTTTGTTGCTTCATTGATACCCGGAGTTTGTCTGAAAGTTATAAATATTTAGCGATAAAGCAGCTTTGTGTAGAACATTTTCTATTTAAAGTTCCATCTTTCAAAGTTCGACGATGACTACGGCAACTTATACCTTTGATGCTGCGACACAGAATAGAAAACGGATGTTCTAGCTAAAGCATGTAGTAGAATTTTTATCCAGGGTAGTCTCCTCACCAAAACTCTTTGTTTTCTATCTTTTGTGCTTCATGGAATAATTTAAGATAAGCATGTTTTGGGTTTGTCCTATGTACGTATGTGGCTTTTTGTATATATTCGTATTGAAGTGTAAGCAATAATACGTGTGTATATTATGGCACACTAGTCTATCACGTCAAAGTATATATGTTTTATTCTAATGCCAGATTTAAAAGATTATTAAATTTAAGGATCTAATTTGCAATATAAAATTATGAACTAGTTCAAAGCATTTTCATAAATCTGAAGACCCTAAATAACTCATTAGCTGAAACCTTTTACGCTTAGCTATTTTTTAGATGTTAAAACGTTATCGGGATATCTAGATAAATGATCTACGTGAATAAAGCGCTAGATAGTGTAAATGTGTAAGGTCCTGTGTATTTAATTAGACTATTAAAAATCACATAACAAAAGCTAAAACTCTTCGTCACCAGACGAATATTTTTCATTTCATGAACATTTCTTTTAAAATCATGAAATTAGGTACCGATTCGGGTTCCTTTTTTATAAGTACCGTCGATCGCAACAAAGTCATGACATAAACAGGCAAAAACATACGAGAGTTAGGATTTTACGCAATATGATACATATACGAAAGACAGATAATACTGAAAAAGAGCTAAGAGCTGAAGATTAAGCTCAGTGGTATGCTACTGGAGAGGCCTATGACCAGCAGTGGATAGGAGTAGGCATATGATGTATATATAAATACTGAAAGAGTATGTTATTATGATGGGCAACAATGAAGTTTTCAATTAATTGATAAATGCACATTATTTTATCAATGTAATTGAAATTGAAATTATAAACTTAAATAGTTGCCACCGTTATCGCTTACTTCTGTATGACGCTATTGTCGTTGTACATCGAATTGGCACTAACAAAACATCAAAGCTAAAAGCAATATTCCAATTAATTCGGGCCCTCACGGAACAAATACAATTACATGGCATGTTAAATGTGCCTTGTGATTTTAAGGGGCCTCCCCTCGGCGGGGGCCTCCGATGGCATCTGTGACATCGGAGCTCTCAGAATTCCATTTGACAGTTAATGAGACCGGCGGTTGAAGCGCAAACTAAATCTTTTCTTCAAAATTTCTTTTTATTAAAGTGTATATGAAATATTTGTAAATTTAAAGCGTAAAGGTTATGGAGTAGGGTAGTTTTTGCAATTTTATCTGTTTATTTTCTTAACATCAATAGATTACAACGATTAAAATACATTTAAGTATGAAAGTAAGAATCTTATAATTATTGTATTGCATTTACTATTTTCTATAATTTATTCATTTTGTGTTGTTTACTAAAAGATTATTTTACTCACTTAGGATGTGGTCAACGGAAATTTTAAAAATGCAATTACGGAACTCATATGTGCGGAATTCGGTTCGCGCTTGACGTTTTAAGTGACAAGGAGACAGCATGGAACATCATGTAATTAACCGCTGTTTGGATGGAATGTTCCATCGGCAAATACGGAAGGGAGGTTTTAAAAATAAGACGCTTTAACCTCGGAGGCACTCGAATGGGGCGCTTTTATAAAGGAATTGTTAGGGAGACGAAAAAATGTTTTTCATTGTGTTTCGTACGTCTATGTACGTATGTGGAATATACACACAGTATCTTCGTCAAAATTTCCATGCCCCGTTCAAAAATTGAGTTGATGTTGGTACAATTGTATACAATTTCACGGCTCACTGCTTACTTGATGATAATAAATACAAATTTACAATGCTGTTTATTGCACAAAATTTTATTTAGAATCGACTAAAAATTCAACTTTTATACTCGCATTACCATACCTACATACCTACTTACTACATTAATTGTGACTGAATGTATGGATATTTTTCATCAGTTATTCTCGATTTCGGAAACTTGCAACGCTACAGTCACATACATAAATGTGACACACGAGTTTTATTTGAATAATGATGTCATTTTGATAGGTACTTGATAACTTATTCGTACAATAGCTTTTTTTATATTTTGCCTAGCAAATAGGCAGACGGGCCACCTGATGGTAAGTGGTCACCGCCGCCTATGGACGTTTGCAACACCCGAGGAGTGGCCAATGCTTTGCCGGCTTTGAAGGAGAGCTCTCCTTGCGCTTTTCTTGAAGAACCTTTTGTGTCTCCTTTGAAAGTAAGAGTTTTCAATAGCATTTTCAACTTGTAATAATTGATGACTATATTTTTGTTTTTCCACGAATTATTAAGTTTTCTTACCAATTTAAAAGAACTTTCACTACACATTAAAAGAATTTTAGATTTTAAAGTGCAAAGTTCAGGATTTCGTGAAGTTGGTGGTTGGAATATGGCCTTAGCCCTTCTCATTTTTCAAGCCGATTCGTGTACAACAGTGCAGATAAAAAGACTGCAGTTAATGATATTGATGATGAAGACGGTGGTGATGATAAGAACATTATTCGATATAATTGTAGGTGTCACAGTCTACTATATGAATAAGTCAAATCATGTCTTTTTGTTTTTACACTTTTATTAATAATGAATTATAACTATCTACGCAACCATAGAACAAAATATTTTACAAAGAAAATTATTATTTTACATACATATATATATACTTAAATTGAAGCGTTAATTATTATATTTAGCATTGTTAATTTATGTAATAAACAAAAAATCCAATTTTGTAGTTAAAGTTTGTTTTTAGATACAGTTCAAACGGAAAACAATTTGCAAACATAACTCCATACCCTTTTTAACTTTGTCTAACCGTGATAATTAAATTTGAATAATAAACAACCCTTCAATAGTTATTCTAAGTTTAAATTGAGTCGGAAATCAAAGAGTATAAATCAATTATGGGCACGATTTGACTTTGTAAGTAAACAAGAACGGTTTAAGACTATTTTCGGCGAAGTTACATTGAGATTACTATCCGAATGCTTAAAATAATTGTTTATATTATTTCTATAACAGCTTTTGGTATATACATATTTTTTATTTGATTTTATTTCACTTTTAAAGGTACAAAATTAATTTTAAAAGCGTTAATACTGTCTGCACTCAGGCGCTTTGGTTTATGACTCTGACCTCGCTCTTTAACCAGAACACCTAGTAATACCATCATATTGCCGCTCGGAAGCTATCTAGTTTAGTGACCGGTTAATGCTGATTGGAAATCTTTAGGCATTCCAGTCGTTTGTAGGATTTTTCCGACAATTGGTAACTTTAGGGTTTTTAACTTCATAGTGTACAATTTGCCGTAGCTAAAAAGTTTAATGGTTTAATTTTAAAAAAATTGGAATTTTTACAAGGCTCTTTCACTTGCGTTATAAGATACGATCTCCGCAGTACGATTGAGTGGACTAGAACTGCCATATTGAGTTTCATATATTGTGGGATCTTAAGATACATAAATGTCTTTAATACGAGTATGCATACATTTCTTCTGTCTAGATGTTAATTGCCGTTTCTAGTCCATATTTAAGTCTTTTTAATCATACCAATGTTTTTGTTCCAAACAAACTAATATATCTTAAAGTTCTTCATAATATTCGTCGAGTTGTGTGAAGTCTCTCAACCCAATCTTGGCGAACTTGGCACCCTGTGGCTGTAACCTTCTTGTTTCAAACGCAAACCTGTGTCCAACAGGGGAACAATAAAAAGGGATGATGATGATGAGGAACCACTCCAATATTAGGGATATCCGGGTTTAATCTCTGCCAGCGTATCAGTAGCTCTTTGTAAGGGGCAACGCATACTAGACAAAGAGAATAATTTTGCCTTTTAAAGCAGCAAATAATGTTATAATGTAATATATTTATATCGATATATTTATATTGACGATTGAATTGTTTATAGAATATTTTATTGTGATATTTCTTAGAGTCTCCCAATACCTATCGTAATAAGCCACGTATCACCTATTTTTACTATCAAGCTGGATTAACAGATTTAGACTGAACAAATGATTAGTATTGAATCATTATCATCATTATTGAATACATTTGGTTGTCCACTGTCGGACAGAGGGTTCACCTATATTATATTATCCCTGGTATTGATCCTATGTCTAACATTGTCAGTATGACCATAGTTATTACATTCATAAAAGAATAATTTAATTTTGACGTAGATCATCAATAATTTTATGATTATTACCTTATTTTTAATAATTTATCGGTACCTGTACGGTAGCCCTTAGCTAAAGCAGGTGTCTGAACCCATGTCAAAGTAACGTACCCAATTTGCGGTACATAGTAACATTATCAATGCCATAATATATTAACACCTAATAACGTATATTATGTACCAATATTTCAACGCCAACTACAATCAAATGGAGAGAAAAGGCTATTTATAAGCAATCACCTTAATAGACAATAGCTTTATTTCAACAAAATCGTATTCATTTTATATTTACACTAATGAATTCTCTATTGAATACAGTCACGGTAAATATTGTGCATATATTACACGTTTAGTGTACGTGCGTCCTTAGATATAGTGTACATTCAAAGAATGTTAAGAGAACGAACGAGTTGATATACCACTGGCCGAATGCAATTTTAAACGCACAGGGCTAACAGAAAAAAACAAAACCTGCTTGTTTTATTTCGCACTGCGTATTTGTTTTATCTAGTGCCAATTTACACAAGTGGATTGAATGCGAATTGCGAGTCGCGTGTAATTTTTACTGCGGCTTTCGCGCTATTGAACTGGTATGAACCGGTTTAACATTCATACGTTTTAATTAACTGTGGTGTTTATACAACCAATTTAAAGTCAAGTGATGTTGATGTCGCGTGTTGATGTGTGAATAGATTATATTTTGATTTTCCATATACATATATTTATTAAAAATATACATATGTTTCGTAAAATTGACACATTAAGTAATGTGCTTGACGTAAAAATAGTAAATATGCATCACAAGCAATAATACAACCATATATTAGGAAAAACAGCGTAGGTAACGAAAAATATTCGACTATTTATTTATGTTCAAGAAGTAATCGCAAAATTATTCTATCTAATAAATGTTTAAGGATGTTTAGTATGTTTAGTAGTAAACGAAATTTCACGCCTGTCAACCTCCATAGGGGTAGGTAGAGGAATGTAGTATACTTTCATGTTTCACCAGTTACGTCCCACAATGGAATAGGTGGTAAGCTTACACCACCGGGAAGAGATCCAGACTCCGAATCACTAATAGAAAATGTACCTACTGTGTTTCTACATGTTTAGTAGTATGTTCTTAAATAAGTCGAACCTTATATTAATTTGTGTACACTCGCTTATTGAGAAAGAGTGTTAGTATTATGAATGATAATATAGGGCGTAGACTCAGAAATTTAAATTAATAATATTTAGTGTACAGTTTAGAGGTCTCGCCCACCAAAACGTAGTTTCCCGTAGGAAATGAACAACGCTCTCGCGGTCGCGCGGCCCGCTGCGGCTGACAGCCGTGCGTTCTGCTATGATCATGTAGGCATTCGTATCGTTGAATTATATTGTGTTCGTTAAAAGCACCCTGTGTATGTTCCAATTATAATTATGGTTATTTAAAGTACGTTGAATTATAAGCACTTGTATAATTTTTAATTTAAGATATAATTGTGTATTCACCATGAGTTGAATTATGTGTTCGATAAAAGAACTATGTATAACTAATGTACCAATATACAGATGTAAATTTATTTTGAAATTTAAAGCTTCATGTATTACACCTAATATCTTAAAAGCTTAATGTTCATCACTGGATACGTGTAAACGTAGTTATTGGAACCTTTTCACTACAGCAGTATGCTTTAAATACTAGTTGTTAATAAAACGAAAGTAACATTACGCCTGTAATCCCCGAAGGGGTAGATAGAGGGGTGTACTAGACTCCCACGTTTCACCAGGTAGACCAGTTAGTTGTTAATAATATCTAATCAAGTCATCTGATACATTTTTAACTTTAACGCTTCCAATGCATTCGACGAATACTATAATAATATTTTGATCCTGTCACGACCTATTGTGTACCACACAATTCGTAGATCAGAATAATTCGTGAAGGGCTTTCAGCGACACGCACTTTTGGAGCGTCCACATTAGCCCTTTAAGCATTTTGTTTGATATTTCCTTTGATATTAAGTACACCTGCACCTAACTGTAACGAATTAGATTAGTTAGTTTCATTTAATACAATTAAAATATTCGCGATGCAAACTATTGGGAGCATTCTATTATTTCCCTCAATTCTCTATCAAGCCATATTTAAATGGCAACCTTGCCAGGATATTTATTATTAAGCCATTTGCTTTTTATGTATGGAACCCATATACGCGTTTATTCAATGTATGGTTGTCCGTCAGTTTTTTTTTAGTAATAGATTAATTATGGATATGACTTGTCTAGCTTTCGTTAGACTTTGGCACGATCAGTACTTTTGTTTGTTCTAAATTGAAAAGAAAGACGACCAACTGTACAATTAAATGGACCGATAAAAGAACTTGTTTATGAACCTTGTATTAAACATAAGACTACTTTAGAATGGTTGAAGATTCACAGCGATAACTTTTTCAGAACTTGGCTGGTACTGGTACACTACAGTGCGCTTAGATTCAATTAACAGTGGGTGTTCACTCACCAAGTTCAGCTTCCTTTCGGAAATGAAAAGCGCTTTGAAATATACATACGTGGCGAGGGTTTGTGTTTAATAATTCTAAACAGAAGTGTCTGGTTGATGTTTATTTAGAACCGTGTAAATCACTATATGACGACAGCCATCAGCATTTATTTACCATATCTCCGGTCTGTGAACGGTTTTTGTTATAATTAGCATGATTATCAGGTATCTTACATATATTAATTATGCACGTGATGAATGTTGAAGGAGCACGGCAGGTCTCTGCCTACACCTCAAAAGACCTGTCGATATGATATAATATTAATAATGTATCCTATTATTGTACTACTGTTCGACATGGGTCTCCTCGCTTCGTGACAAACCTTAAGGCTCCAGTCTACCACGCTGACTGAATGCAGGCTGGCAAACTTCATACGTCTTAGATAATATTATTTAGAAACGTTACGTATGTTTTAATACGATCTGAATTTTTTATGACTGCCTCGTTGGTCGTGTTGGTCGGAAGTGCGACTGCCGATCGGGAGGTCCTGGGTTCTGGCAGTCCTGGGTTCGATTCCCGGGTCGAACACTACAAAATTTTCTAATTTAGATCTTTTAAGAGTGGTTCGGAGTCTGGATATGTGCCCGATGCATGGCAATAGGCTTACCACCTATTCCATAGTGCGACGTAAACTTAACCGGTGAAACGTGGGAGTGTTCTGCATTCCTCTGCCTATCTCTTCGGGGATCACAGGCGTGGGTTACGTTTGAAATTTTTATTTCTTTGTTGGACCTTTGTGAAAAACCTAATAAAAATCATTTGATGTAATTTGATGTAGCGATAACTTATATCATTGGGGTGAAGCAAAGCGAAATGTCCCAGTTTCAACGGGCGTTGGCGAAAAACGCAGCTAAATACTATTTAAGAATAACAGATAGGAATAATGAAGTCTTTTGAAATGTACCTTTCTAAATTTAAAAATTTGTTAAGCCCTTTTACAAAAAAAATCCTTTCGCTTTTTCACAGACATCAAGATTAAAAACATCGAGCCTCTTTATCTTTATCTTTAGAATGTAATAAATTCCAGGTCTCGGGAAGATAAGTTTTATAGCTTCAGGTTCCGAAATACGTTTTTTTACTTTGTCCTTTCCTTATCTCACACATTAGAAGATATTTGCCTTCGATGTGGAAACTGTGAATAATGGAGATGGTAATACATAAGAAGCAATATTTTACAGGTAGCAGAATAGTTGTTCAGGTTTCCTGGCGAAATAGTGTTGTAGCAGCAAAAACAAAGTGTTTTAATGGTAATTGATGTGCCTTTTTTGTCAAGTAGCATTGCTGGCTGCCTACCAAACTATGAAAATCGGCATAAAACTTTGAAAACAATAGAGCATGGTTGGCTAAGGTAGTTCTAAAGTTAATCCCCGGAGAAAGATCCTAATTTGATAGGTACACTGATTGGTCACACTCCTCAGGGGATTTAGATTCATCCAAAAGTTACGAATAAGGTCAAGGATTATTACATATTAAAAATTAACAAGTAACTATGATGGCCGAATTAGATCTACGGAAGATCGTGTACTGTGCCACACATACTCGTACACAGGGTCAGGCCTATGTCCAGCAGTGGAACGGTAAAGGCTGATGTGATGATGATGATGAAGTAACTACATGTATTCTTATCAAGCTTAATAAAAATTACATTGCTTACCGTAAGATATCGCTGGCGATGTACTCGTAGTTTGGCTTACAAGCGTGGAACAGATTACAACATATGTTGGCTGTGATTGAGAAAAACAAATTCAAACAAGGTCTGACCTAATTTGGTTCACGGGCAAAAGTCTAGTAATAATAATAAGAACTCACACTTTAGATATGGCAGATAATAATATATATTTAATGAGACTGTTTAATTTCCTCTGGAAGACATTCCAAAATATATTCTAATTTCAACTCGCCCAAGAAAATGTTAAACAGCCATTTTGCCACTTAATAGCAGTTTTTTAATCTTAATAGAATTTTAAACTGGGAGTGTTAAAATAGCAACTTAGCTAATCGTTTTTTGCTTTTAACTATAGAGTTTCTTTTAATATTCGTATGTAATGTTTCACAACAATGCTATCGTTCAAAAGTGTGAATGACATAGGAAAGAAATTCATTAATGTTATCTTCAGTGCATAGGAGAGGAATTTGAGTATTTTCAACGGCTAAGTTCTCTCGGATTTTATCCAATAGTCAGATTATTAATAGCTTTGGATGAAGATCTTTTGCTTCCGGTCTTGAAATCTTCTCACAGTTCTTTTATTATTATGCTTTTTATATTGAAGTATACACAGTTACTAGTGTCAATGACACAAAGCTCTCCGTATTATTAAACTCGTCTAATAGAATCGTCGTTCAAATTGACATTATTCGAACCGCAAATCACTCGTCCGTCGTGTTTGGTACAAAATACAATCATTATTGTATTAATGACTTGCAATTAGATGAATGGAGCTTCATTCATTTGGTAATAGTTTTAAGTTCGTTTGTAGTGTGTGTAAGCCCGTTTATATAATTGCGACTTTATAAAACTAACGACCGTTACGATGATACATATCGATATCTTAATTAATTAGAATGCATAGAATGAACGATATCTTAATTAATTAGTATTTAATAAATTGGGTGTATAAATAAGTATGTATATACAATGGGTCAGAATACGATAGGATCGAATAGAATATGACAGATGAGAATAGAATAGAACAGATAAGATTGGAATGGAATGGAATAGAATAGAATAGAATCGAATGGAATGGAATGGAATAGAACGGAATGGAACAGAATGGAATGGAATAGAATAGAATGTAAGGAACGGAACCGAACGGAATGGAACGGAATGGAATGGAACGGAAGAATGGAACGGAATGAAATAGAATGGAATGGAATATAATGGAATGGAATAGACTAAATTGGAAGAAAATAATTTACTATCGGACTGTTTAAATTCATCTGTTAGTTAACAACGTGATGTTGGTATAAAACATTCCATACACTTTCATTCATGGTCCTGTATACTAGTCTATAATCGGAAATGCGTCTCAATTATTTTACAGCTCATAATATTAACTTTTAATACCTCCTTTACCATTGTAATTAGTGTTTCGCACAGGAAAATGATTAATATAAGATAAGTGTAAGTTGTAGCAGGATAGTCGAAGCGCTTGTACATTTGAAACTTCACGGCACCCCGGGGCGTACCGAAACACCGGACTGCCGTGAGGTAGGTACCGTAAATGTTTAAAAATCATAGACTAGATATTAATTTTAAAATTCAAAAGCAAAAATATTTGATTTTCAAAATCAGTAAGAAATTTTGTATTTGGTCTTTAACATAATTCGTTTATAGTAAATGTTGATAGGTTAGAACAAACGGTATGAGTAGGTATATTAAAGTTTTGATATTTGTCTTCCTTAGAGTTTTATTATTGCTATGTATATCAGTGGTCGAATTTTGTCAATATAGGCCCAGTTTGATTGGAACAGCGAATAATCAGTATATGAATTATTCATTACCTACTTTTCACGATGTTCTGTATTCGAGCCACTACTAGGAATTTCCAATTAAAATACCCCAATAGTACCCGAACCGGAGATCGAACCCAGGTTCTCACAATCAGCAGTCGCGTTCGCAAACACTAAACCAAAAAGGTAGTCAAGAATTCCAGGAAAATAATAAAAATGACGTAAGCGCTATGATATTTTCTAAAATGTATTTACATTTTTTGGTTTATTGATCGGATTTTTCTTCCATAGTTTCACAACTTTCCATGTAACCGTCACAAAAATTATTTGCTTCAGTGATTTTGAAACATCGTGCGTTTGGAAAACCGCAGCAATTTGAATAGGATTTTCTGTATATAGCGAGTGTTAAAAATGTTTGGAACTATACTGTACGAAGATTTTTCGATTACAATATTAATATCCAAACTGACAGAGGATGTTAGACTAGCCTGAACTACTCGTATTGATGCGTACTTTACCTATATGGTCAAATTTGTATTTTTCAATTTCAATTTAACTGGCTCTTTGGCCGCGTTGGTCGCAAGTATGACTGCCGATCGGGAGGTCCCGGGTTCGATTCCCGGGTCGAACACTATAAAAAAAATCTAATTTAGATTTTCTAGTAGTGGTTCGGAGTCTAGATATGTGCCGGATGCATGGCCATAAGCTCACCACCTATTTCATAGGCTCACCACCTATTTCATAGTGGGACGTACGTAATCGGCGAAACGTGGGAGTGTTATGCTGTCCTCTGCTTACCTCTTCGGGGATTACAGGCGTGAAGTTACGTTGCATTTTTCAAAATTTCAATTTTGAAATGTCTACAAATTTATATTTAGCATACGATTATAGAAACAAATGCGTTGCCAGTACTTTTCTGGGTAGTAACACCGCAATCGTTTGTTTTCTTTGGCAAAACGTTCTGGGTTGGCCTATGTTCAGCAGTGAATTAGACGGGCTGATGCTGTAATGCTTCATATTATGTGTATCATTTAAATACAGTATGCGTACATAGACCACTTTACGTTGGCCTACATGCCCACTTGTTATTTCTATTATACTTAAAAACAATTACTAGTTCATCTGAAAAGAACCCTGAGGTATGGTTCTATGATTACATGATTCTTAGATTAGTGGATTAACGGTTCATTGCGGTAGCGTTTCTATATTAACATATTAATGTATGGTGCGGTGTATACGTAGTTTACACGGTTCAGCACGGTTCTTGTGACATACAGCTAAATAATTACACCAATATTCATAAATGGAATATAAAATGCATAAATGATAGGTAGTGTTAAATCTGTGATAGCCTAGTGTCTTAGAATTGAGCATCTCATTTCGGGAGAAACGGGGACAAATTCATGGCGCACACCACTTTATAAAAATTAGCGTTTTAAGATAAAATATCACTTGCTGACTTGGTGAAGGTATAAACGTTGTCTAAAGCGTGTGATGTTTGCTAACCCGCATTTGGCCAGCGTGGTACACTATTGGCCTTAATCGTCTCATTATGAGAGGAGGTCAGTGTTCCAACAGTGGAATGACCAAAGGGTCGGGAGGTGTTGCGTGAAAAAATCTCTTCAAGGCAGGCAACACATTGTTTACTTCTTTGATGTTGCAAATGTCTATAGACGACGGTGACCACTTACCATCAGAAGAGCTTTCCGTCTGTCATGTCATTTAATATAAAAAAATGTTACATTTTTATTAGGTCTATTAACAGTGCCTAATACATATATAGAGTAACAAAATTGAAAAAAAAAAACATATTTTTTGACAACGGCATTTCGTATTTGTAGTACAGTACATATTTATGTAAATTTGTGCCTAGATAAAAATTTTATATGGTAATGCTAAAAAGTATATGTAACTAACGCTGTATAATAATATATTAAGTATATTGTAGTGGTTATTACTTATAAATTGTGTTGTAGTGATGTCATTTTCATGATGCTGTTATTAACAAGCGTAATTAAATAACCAAGCATAACAAAACAAAAATAAATCACGCTGTTAATATACTTTCAACTAGTTTAAAATCATTTCAACTACCATTTTTTTACTGACTGACACGGACAAACGGTATACATAATACTATCTGATGTACCTTATCTATGGATAATAGAAACGTCAGAAGAGTTGACATTGCGCTGCCAGCACACCATAGAGATATTATATATAGAGTAGGGGAGCCAGCCTAAAATGTGTCCATCGAAAAAAAGGGAAAGCATATGAGGCTACTTATCTCTCTGTCTCTTTTTACTCGCGCTCGTAGTGCTAGCGTGAGTCATGCGTCAGTAGTGAGATAGAGAGAGATAGAGATAAGGTATTGCGATCGTTTCTCTCTTTCTAACGGTCGGACGTTGCCGCTTACAGACAGCTACCATGTCTTCCTTACTCTATGTATAATATGTCTATGCAGCACTCAAATAACCGTAGGGTTTTTACGAAAAACCCCCACTTCGGACGAGTTGGAAACATGGCTTAATTATGTTGAATTCATATTTATACAGAAAACCAATTTAATTTGATAAATTTATTAGTAAATTTTACCATCTTTACAGCTGTGTTTCACACGACGATAGACATAATCTGCTATAACACGTCTCACGATGCAATACTGAAACGTTTCTATGCAGGATCGCTTGTCAATTGGTAAGGTAAACAGAATAAGCTTTGTCTGTAAATAGATATAAATGTATTGAGAGTTTAGGAATGAAAGAAGGCAGATGAAAAAATGAAGAACAAAATATACTTACTATACTAATTTTAAGGGATGAAACCAAGACTCATATTATAACTTGATCCATCAAGACATACACTAGCTGATATGCGAGAGAGAAGCTTACAAAATCGGCGTGGGTATTTGAATAGTGATGAATGTAAACGAAACAGAGAGAGGTCAGGTCTAGGGACATAAATATTTGGCAGCTGGTGTTTTCTGCTTAAGGGTACCTGCTACCCATAAGGGTATACCATTATAATATATATCGACATATGCACAATCTGCTTGAACACTAGGCAGAGCCTATGCTATAGTAACCAGGTTCAGATGTATTTTTACATCCACATACATTATATTATTACATTATTATATTTTTACGTCCTATGTCCAGCAGTGGACTGAGACGGGCTGATGATGATGATGATTATAATTCACAATGAATACCACGCCATAGCACAATAATACCCGCTTAAATAAAAATAAAACGCATTTATTACCTTGTTGTCGTGCTAACGCATGCATCAACATGTATAATTCCTGTAAGCAGCGGCGTGTACCCGAAACGTTGTTATGCGGTGTCTCTTATTAATAAGACTATTAATTAGATTTAGCTAATTAGCTGGGAAGTTAGACGTTTACTTGAATTTTGATTATAACATAATTAACTAAAATGTGTAGTTAGGTTGACAGTTCAGTGAATGTCATGGCCACCGTCAACGATTTTAAAACGTACTAAACGTATAAAACGTTTTATTGGTCGCGAATCTTTCGGCGTGAGAGTGTTAAGGCTATCATTTGCCATGCTTTCATCGTGACTTTAATTTCACAGGCCTTATAGAAAATTCTGGAAAATTCTACCTACACATAATTTTGTTTTTCGCGATGTTTTCATCGCTGTTACAGAAATTAAATTGTATTAAATGTGAACGAAGGGATGGTAACAGAGTGGTAGGTGTTTAAGTAATGTAAGTTATCATTTATCTTCTCTTTATTCATTAAAATTTATAATACTAATGTTAATGGGTGCCGAGAATACGATTCTGAAGTTACTGTGAATATTTCAAAACGAGCCATCGAACGGTTTCCAAGCACTGTTTCCGCCCAATTTGAAAAAAGAGGTTAGTAAAAAATGCGTTTAAACTTTTATAAAATCTCTAATCTTTGAATATTTCGTTTCACCTCCAACCCACCCTACCCTATCCACATCTTACTCATATTATTTCTTCGTCCGTCCTCCGTCCTCCGTTCCTCCGTTCTGGACATTCGAGGCTTTTTTAAGGCATCAGTGAGTGATGGCCCGGAAAATTCGATGCGGCGTTCGTCGACCCCTAGATCGAAGTAGCGATTTGGTTAGATTTTTCAAATTTTGCATCAGGTCTTGCGCGATTTGGTCAGATTTTTCAAATTATGCATTTTGTATACTATATAATATCAAGTATGATTACCACTGTGGGTGTATTTTAGAGCAACGATCTACTCGGTTGTGATAAAGCGTATATTCGTATTTTTTGGAAATCCCGCTAGACCATAAACGAAAACATCGTTAATGTATTACTTTATATAAGTAGGAGCTAACGTTTTGAAAACTTTTTCAAAGTGGAGCGCCTGTGCGTGTGGCCTACGTGTTCAGTGGCCGGCGCCGGCTGCCGCAAATACAGTGAGTTTGCTCCTTGCTTACATTTATCGAGTCTTCGTTCGCTGTTTGTCGATAGGTTGTGGTCTAACGTTGCAAGTGACACTGGGAATTTCATTTAACATTAACTTATGGCATTGACACCGTAAATATATTGATATCAGGATTTATTAAGTAACATTGCCATGTTTGTGTTGATATGGTGATTATCAGTTGTTACTGGATAATACAATATATGAAATACCTGAATATTGGTTAATGTTCAAAAATTAATAAAGAAATTGTTTTCTACAAGAACGCATTTGTAATTTCGAGTATTATTAAAATAGCACCAGTCTTATTAAATACAAAAATTTGCTAGCTCTTCTTATTCTATTTAGAAACCCGTGTCTGTCTGAACAACTGTGTAGTATCATAAAAAGTGACTGCATTTAAAAAAATAATTATTTGTTAAATATTTTCTTTACAATGTTGCTCTGTTTATTACAAAATCTATTGTTAAAAAAGGACTTCCAAACAATGTATAGATCGATGTTTATATACACACAACTTTTCCTTCGAGTTCCTTTTCTGTTGTGCACAACTGAATATTTATATATCCTTGTATATCACATTGACTTTGGTTATATCGTTATTTTTCGGTCACAAAACCTAGCGCGTAAAATTCGCCAGACCCTGTTAAACACCGTCGGGAACGTAAAAAATATAGGGAGCGATAACAAACTGCGCATCGTAAAAATTTAGGACAAAATATGAAATGATAAAATGTAAATTTTTAGGAAATTTTGTGAGCGCAATTTTACACAACGTCGCTTAATAGACAATATCCGGTCACAAAATGTTTTAAGGAAAAGTACAAGATTAAGTTTTCAGGAAGAAAATATTTTTTGTTAAGAAATTTGATTTTTAACCGTCATATTTACAGAAATATTTAAATATTAAGTAAGTTTGTGGCGCTAGGCTATACGGGGTTTGGAAGTTATGAAAATTTCCATTAATATATTAACATTTAAGCTATTACTGATTGGTGTAATTAAAAAACTACCATTACTTTTGCCTCACCACAATATATTGCATGGTCAGACTTCAACGTAACTGGTGAAACGTGGGAGTGCAGTACATTCCGCTGCCTACCCCTTGGGGAATTACAGGCGTGAAATACATTTTTAATTATTTCCTAAAGCTGCTTGCTTTGATGCCTAACTTGCTTTAGTTT